>VZRO01005124.1:120313-230141 GCA_013397915.1 Daphoenositta chrysoptera | reverse complement strand
CGGCGCCACGTGGCGCCCGCGCTGCCGGCCCGGGAGAGCGGGACAGCGCTGGGAGAGGGACGGCACGGAGCCGGGAACGCCGGGCTCTGCGGGGCGGGCGGCCCCACAGCGCGCTCGGCTGCGCCCCGGCCAGGGACAGGCTCTCGTAGATGGCAGAGCGCAGGGGAGGGCAGGCACAGCTCAGCAGCGAGCCCCTCCCGGGAGCTGGGGACCGGAACAGCTTTTGCCAAGGCTGACTCGGGCAGCGACAGCCGGCTGCAGGGCTGGGAGCCGGACCCTCCTCAGCTCCAGGGAATGCTGTCTCTGGGCCCTGGGCCCCCATTCGCTAAAGTGTGGGTTCCTGTAAGCGTGGCCCAAAGGGCACCGTCAGAGGAGCAGGCAGGAGGAACTACGACAGGAAAAGGCCAGGCTGAGAAGACGTTGTTCAGTCCACTCTTCTTCCATGGGGCTCAGCGTCCCTCCTGAGGACAAAGCTGTGGTTGCACCCCAACAGTGACTGACCTTGTGCTCTCATTAAATGGCTGCGGCCACACTGCCAGCCTGTGTACACTCCCGACCCGGTTAGCCTGACCTCTCTGCTCCCAACGCTTTCTACAACTAGGGATTAAGTTTAGCAGCCAATCACCAACCCTGCTGCCCAGAGAAATTTCCATTTTTCTTACACAGAAAACATGAGGAAAGGAAGCACAACTTCCCCTGACAGAGAACCAGGGCTGTGGTAAGGCCACGGCCATCCCATTTCCCTGTTGGGAACTCGGCAATAACCTGCCCTCCTGCCTCCCGGTTGCTTGTGGGGATGTTTGCAAGTCCCAACACGCGTAGCCAAAGGGTGCTCACACCCCTCGAGCATGGAGCATCTGGTGCTCAAAAAGCCTGCACTTTCCCACTGCCTTCTGCAGAGAGGAGCTTCCCGGGAAGAGCGCTGGCCCTGGCCCGTGTGGGAGAGGAGCCCTGGCTGCCCACCACTCACCCGGGCCGGGGTGCTGGTTACACAACCACGCCAGCAGTACTGCACATTGGGACTTGTAGTCTTGGGGGATCCCATCGTCCTCTGCGTTGAATCGCGTTCCAAGCAGCCTCCTCACGGGCCCGGGGTCTCTTCACTGTTCAGCCCATCAGTTCGGGACAAGAGTTGCACTCCAGAACGTTGCTGCCGAGCCAGCTGTGCTCTCAAAGCTGCGCCGTGCATTCCTGACCGCCAGCGGTAGCAGGCCTGGCTCCTCTCCCGGCAGCCTGCACACCACACGGACAGCGGGAACAGTGCCCGCAGCGCCGGGGCTGCCGCCCCCAGCAGCCTTGGCAGGGCTCGGATCACTCCGGGGCCACGGGCGAGAGGCACAAGCCCCGCCGGGCTCCTTCTGCGCAGCTGGGCCGACAATGCCGGGCGCAGTGGCTTCAGCATACATTAGGCTCTGTCACAGGCATAAATCTTTCCAGAGGAGTTCGACAGCTGCCATTTATAGGAGTGAGGGTAACTTTTAAAAAGCCAGCTCACTGTTGATACTCCATGGAAATTTTTCTTACAGACCAGGTCTTTTGAGTATGCTCAGATCCATTTTTTAAATTGGAAACTAATAGCAGCAGTGCTTCTGTTTCACAAGTTTCAGTGCTAAATGTATGTTTTACAGCCAGGACTTACCATTCCCTAGGACTTCTCACACTAGAAAGTTTCATACCAATGAGGAAAACACCAGCTCCACAGTAAAGTGTTCTACTGGCACATGCTAAATCCCAGTACATATTTCTACTCTGTTTTAGCAGTAGAAGTCCTTGATATAAATGTGAACAGAAGAGGCAGGTAAATCCAAAATACAGTGATGTCTGTTCAGCCTCCTCTGGAAAATAGTGAGTCAGACCCTGAGTAAAAATGAGAAAGAAGTCCAAGACTAGCGAAAGTATGCACTAGGACAAATCTAAGGGGTACTGTTGTAAACAGCACTCCTCACCAGCAGGCATTGGTAATATGACTGGCTTTTATGTAATTTAACTTACAAATAGAGTTCAAGAGGTTTACTGATAAACATAGCAGGTAGCACATGCTACCTGTCAGTTCATTCTGATTTCCTTTCAGTTCAATACTTTCCCTAATACTTTTTTCTCAGTAACATTAAACCTCACTCTTGCAAAATCCAAACAACATTCAAAGAATTCTCTTTCTGGTTTTCCAGTCCATCCCTATTTACAGTCTAGTGAAGACTGTTTAAAGTGCAAGTCTTTCCAGTCAGCATTCCTTCCATTCTCGTCCCACTTCCTGCAGTTTCCTCAGGTGGCTTTTGCTTTGCACTCTAATTGTCTGAGTGAAGACGAAATGGTCTCAGTAGAAGCTGATTTTGCAAACACAGGTTAAAACACAGCATGTACCCAAAACAGCTATCTGAAGGCAGCTGGCAAAATGGAGCTTTGCTATTAGCTGACACCACTCCAAAAAGTCAGAGGACCACCTTGGGATCAGAGGGCAGCAGTCCTGACATCGAGGCACTTGACAACTGAGCAATGGTTCACAAAGAGTTAGTCATCTAAAGCTTTCAACAAGCAGAAAAACAGAGCTGTGTATAGAAGTGAAGGCTCAGAAAGACAAGACAGAGAGGGGGGCTGGATACAGAAGGGTCATGAGCAGCACAAGGACTCAAATACATGAATGTAAACATCTAAGGGCTGGAAGGACACAATCTACAGGCAGTGGAGGGTGATGAGAGCTGCAGCCGTGGAAATATTCCAGGAATGGTAGAAATGGGGTTAGGGAACTAGGATTTATTAACAGGACTCTCCTAGTATGCACATGACTCTTCCATGATGCAATATTTAGACCTTTTCTTATGCAATTCAAACAAACTCCCAAGTTTTTAACCCCCTTACCAAGTCTGTAGGAGTCTCTTGGAATAGGGAAGGCACTGGTGCCTCATGCAACTCTGAGGACACTGTGGCACTGCATGGATCTTGCCACGAAACAAAGTAGAAAATACCAGGAGGGAAGTGTAATTGTTCAAATCCATGGCAAGTACTAGCCCTGGGAGAGCCCAGCATCTCTTACACCCTCTCCAACTCTGAGTCCTGTCCATGGAAACAATGATTTCTTCCTCATCAGAGAATCACCAGTGTCAGCCGAGATGTCACCGATGTCTATGTTCTGGCACCATGACCAGATGTGCAGAGCACCTGCTCCTCAGCCCTCATCTCTGCCCTCAGTCCTGGTGGTGCATGAGCATACGGCAATGTAACACCAGAAATTTTACAGCCCACGTGAAACTACTGCCTTCTGCCAGAGCAGTCTCGCTGTTACAGCTCTCCTTTGTCCATGATGGGAACCATTCCTGATTAGTCCCTTGATGGCCAACCTCCACTGCAGCCCTGCTGTGAGCTGACAAGTCCCCCTGTGCTCCCTCCAGACAGAGCACTCCGTTGAAGGATCTTGGTATATGGAGCCAGGGCATAGCACCTTGACAAGCAAACTCCACTTTTCCCAAAGCTCTGAGCCAAAGTTCCATGACAAAAAAGGAGTGCAACACTGGAACATTCATTTACAGGATGTCTTTATTACACTGTAAAAAGTCCATTGGATTTGTAGCCATTTACTCTGTATGTACACTGGTTGTATTCCCACACCAACTGCAGGTTCCTCTCCATACAGGATACACACTGGGTTGGAGTCCCACCCATGCCCCTCCCAGTCACCAGGGGGATTTCCAAGATTGAAATTATTGAGAATTTAGCCAACTAGTGGAGGGAGGAGGAAGAGGATCAGTGATGAGCACTTGCCAGGCAGCCAGCTCTGCTCTGGACACGAGCAGGGGGAAGAGCGGGGTGTCCTTGCGGCATGGTGGGAGCACAAGAATCACTGCCAGGGCCTCAGCTGCAGGGGGTAGAAGGAAGTGGGATCCCAACTAGAAGGTGCAGAAGGATGCAATCTCTTCAGAGCTTCCAAGAGAAACCACTGCAGACCTGTTGCACATCTGTCAGCAGGTGCCACAGATCCCCACATCTGTAGCTGAAGAGGATGTTCTCCTAAGGAAGGGGCTGTTCACCAAGGGACCAATGTGTCATGAGTGGCAAGCATCACATCACTGCCCTGCAAGTGCTGTGTGAGACATGGCCCTGGTGCTCTGCTCTCAGCATTTCCTTCTCATCTGCTCAGCTAGGCAGAGCCTTCTGGATTTGCTCTCTTCAACCAGGAAGCCTGATTACATTTACAGGAGCAGGGATGAAAGCCATGCTTGCCCCTATCAGACTCACCTACTGCTTAATCTGTATCTGGCTCGGGGATTGCTGTCATCCGTGTTGCAGGAAGGAAAGCATGTGCCAGCAGACAAGAAACCCTATGTCGCAAACTGGGAGCTGCACTGTAAGCAATCCACATTTCTAATAAAATTCTCTACCTGCTGAACCCAGGCATGCCCAGAGCCCAAACAAAGCAGTACAACCAGAAGAGTGAGCAGGAAAGCTGGGGAATGGCTGGGGAATTGTCCAGGGATTGGACTGAGTAATCTTGAGAGGCAGTCCTGTACTGCAACCCCTCTCTGGTGTGACATCAACAAGTTTTCCCTCTTTACCAGATGAACTGTGGCAGCTTGGTCCCAGGCTGCTGGGCACAGGCATTGCCTGGCCCCTGAGTTTGCAAAGGCAGGAAGGAGACTGGTCAGTGGAACTGGGCACTCCTCCATGGAGACAGGGATTTTTGGGCAGATTTCTAGGTGATGCCCCTAGGTGACGCTGCTCAGATTAGCATCATCTTTTAAAACAAACATGCCCACTACCAGAGAACATCTGGCCAGCATCCTCCACCCAGAGAGCTTCCTCAGCAGACAGTTCTCCAACACTCTCCAACTAATTGACTTCAGAGGTGGTCATGGGGTCAGTGGGCCGTGGAGTAGCTAAGAGCGGAACAGGAGAGGTGGCTTCAATTAGGGCTGGGTTAAGAATGATTGGAAGACTCATAGGTGGCACCCCAACCTGCAGGGGAGATGCAAGAGGCTGCAGGATGAGCGGCGGCTGTGCTGTCGTAGGAGGTATGTCTGTAACGGGGCTTGCCTTTGTTGAAGCTGATGCTGGGAAAGAAGGAGAGGCAGAGGTGCTGGTGGTGGGTGAGGCAGGTGCAGTGGCTCTTTCGGACTCTGGAAGAAGGAAGAGACAAAATAGATCCATACACAGATCCTTGACAAAGTCACTTATTAGCTCAAAACTAAGCAGGGCTGAAAATCAACTCGGGGGCCTTTTCAGACTTGCCCCTTCATACAAGGCCCTGAAGAGCAGGGGTCAGTCATAGGCATTCTGCCCACCCCAATAACCTCAGCAACAACTTACCTATTTGGAAGCACAACATTTCACAACACTAGAGGCCTGGTCACCAGAGATCATGGTACAGCAAGGAAAAGCAGATCTACGGCACCATACTGGGAAGGTGATTCCAGAAAAAAGAAAACAGGACTCACCACTGACACCCAGTTCACAAGGCTTCTCCAAAGGAGCCACATGGGTGGATGGTCTCACATCCCCCACAGGAGAAGTGGGCAGGGCAGACACTATTGTTTTCTGATGCTGCTGCTCCATTGGTATGTTGGCGACAGGATCTGGGAAGACAAAACATGCAGTGAGACCACACACCAGGTTTTCTCACTCCTTTCACCCTCCCTCAATTTGCCCTTCTTGTGCCAAGTTCCCACAGCCTCCTACAACTTTAATTTCATCAGTATCAAGGCACTATGGCAGCTGGGTACTGGACAAGGTGCAAGCATTGGACCAAAACCTGTGTTCTTAAGGTTTCCCAGCCTCTTGTACCTTGGATGACTGTCTGTTTGAAGAGCTCATCCCGCAGCCGAGGTAAGAAACAGTCAATGCGCTCCCAGGTGATCTCCCAGAGATCTGAGTATCCCGTCCGTGAGTCAGCACTGTGGAATATCCCAGCTGTATCCATTACGAGCAGCATGTTCTTCAGAGACTCTGGAATGGCCTCCAGCTATAATCAGAGACAGGACACAGAACGGATAGACAGTCATGAACAAAAGCTCAAAACAGCCGATGGGCTGCCTTGGAAACAGGCCAAGGCAAGAAACCGTGAAACAAAATGGTTTGGAAAGGAAGAAAAGGTTAAAAATCCCCAAAAACTCACACCAAATAAAACCACCTTTCAAGTTTAGAAGATTAAAGCACAATGAATGGTTGTCCAAAGCACTACATCCAGCACCTTACCAGTAAGTCACTGGAACCAGCATGCATGTATTTGTCCATGAAGTCCAGGATTGTGAGCCAGAGGGCAGCAAATGTGGTCAGTGAGAGCAGTGGGGAGAGATGCTGTAGGAACACCTAGGAAAAAACACAACTACTGTTACCAAGTAGCATAGGGGCTGCTGCTCACTGACAAGCCAGTCTCACAAATCTGGATCCCCTCCTTGTGGCAGGTTGGGAGCATGCACAGGACTGGCCTGAGGATGCTACAGGCCTCCCCTCTTCTGAGCTGCATATGTGAAGGAGTGGATCTTGTCTCCTTGTGGAAGGCTTCTGCAGTCTGCATCACCATGTCTTCCAGCCCTCTGCTTCAGGTCAAGACTATCAGCTTGTAACATGCATCATTTTACCCCAGGAACAGACTGTCTTCAACTAATGTTGAGTGAAATACTTCTCTCTCTATATCATAAAGCCACAAACTAATTCCTGACAACTTTTCCAAGGACTAGAATCATGGAGACAGTTCTGGAAAGAAGGCATGTTCCAGCAGCAGAAGCTGGTGGAGAAGCCCAGCACTGAAGACAGTCAAACTAGCACCCTGACACCTGTCCAGATCAGAGATGCTGAGAAGCAAACACAGCAAACAGTTTGGTTTTCTTGAGGAACATGGTTTCCCCTGGGCTTTCAGTCAACAGAGGTGTGCTCACCTTGGAGAGTAGTGTTGAGGCTCTCATCCTAGTTTCTTCCATCCCACCAACATCAGCTGGGCTGATGTTCTCAAGTAGCTTGGTTAGCAGAGGGAACAGCACCTGTTGGATCAGACACATGGATATTCTAGAGCGGAAAAATGACTGATGAGATTTGCACAGACAGCCTTACAGAAAGGCACTGGCTTTTGGGACTGGTGGCTTCTAGGCAGAGGACAAGATGGAAGACACGGGACGTGCACATAAGTGGATTCACTTCAATACTCCAAAAGGCCCTGTCAGAAGCCTAAGTGTCTTAGGTTCCAATGTAAGTATGTATTCTATCACAATCTGTTAAAACCAGGTGGGGCAGTGTTCTTTATCTCTTTTGTGACACATCCCTGGTAACTCCCTCTAGGAGGTATCTTCTGTTAATGGGCCATCCAGCCTCACTGCATGACTCATAAAATTACATCATCCCATTGTGGGATGCTCCACCCAGGGGGAGGAACCGAGCATTCCTACCTGGATATAATCTGAGGTTTGGAACACCACAGGTAACCCTTATCTACTGGATTCCCAGAGGACAAGAGCTACATAGTCACCACTGGACCTTCAGAGGAAGACCAGACCCTTCTGCAGGATCACCACTTCGACAGAACCACACCTATCACTTCAAAGAGGACTGCAGCCACCAATCAGACTGCTACCTCCACCCTGACCGACAGGGTGTCAGGTCATATCCCGACTCTGTCAGGTTAAGCCAGTGTTTCTGTATTATTGCCTTGTTATATATACTAGTAAAGAACTCTTACTCCAATTTCTCATATATTTGCCTGAAAGCCCCTTAATTTCAAAACTATAATAATTTGGAGGGAAGGGTGTTACATTTTCCATTCCAAGGGAGGCTCCTGCCTTCCTCAGCAGACACCTGTCTTTCAAATCGAGACACTAAGTGGACAGGAACTTTTCACAGGACCAGAGCAGGGAACATCTTGCCTGTTGCAGTGAACAAGCTGTTCAAGAATAGAGTGCTGAAGGAGGACAACACTCCTGCACACAATGCACACAATGCCACCCCGATCACATGCCAATCCCAGCCAGGAAGTTACCTTGTTGAAGCAGGATTCCCATTCCAGGGCATCCAGGGCCTGCAGGTCATGTACCAGGAGGGCCCGCTGCAAGTAAGTGAGTGCTTGCATCCGTATCTGCCGTCGGGCATCACAGCACAGCCAGGCAATACCTGCAAGAGAGGGATTTAAGGCAAAGCCCACAAGGAGGATGTCACATCCCTACTTCCCCAGTCTAAAGTAAAAAGTCTAATGAAGATCAAAAACTCTGTGTGAAACAAAAAAGAATTATACTTGTTCCAGGCCACAGACTAGTAGTCCACTACCAGATCCAGAAATATGTTGGCAGCTAACTCATCCTAAAGATGTTTTTCCAAATCTGATCCAAGTTCTTTTTCAATTAAAAACAACCTATGCTTGCTCTCTGCAGCTAGTTCTTGGCTCCTCAACTTTCCCGCCATTACTCTGGAAGTGTCTCTGCTCGCTCTCATCGCCAGGGGATGGCTTTTACCCTGTAGCAAAGGACACCAGCAGTTGGACCACAGTGTTCGGGAATCCGCTGTGATTTTCCTGGCCGCTGTCTCCAGGTGTCGCTGCTCCTCCGCCCAGGAGCTGTAGATGCCGGCTGCTCGTGTGTGCAAGGTGTGCATGAGGTCCAGGAGCTGCAAGTACACGGCACAGTAAGAAACACACAGGACTTTAAATTTTGAAGCAACTCTGACCTCTGCTGTTCTCCAAACGAGGCTAAAAGGCTCAAGCTACTCGAGCCTGCTTTCTGTGCCCTCCTTTAAGTGCCAGGTATCTTCAACAAGATTTATGTCAGTTCAGCAGCCACATCAATCCCGTCTTTGAGGAACACCATTCCAGTCCCGTCTAAAGGAAGAATGGGCTCTTTCCTGGCACAGAGCATTGACTCTCCCAGGCAAAGGGATAAACCCAGTGATTCAGCTATGCTGTCCAGAACAAGTGTACAACTTTTTTTCTTAACAAAATAGACATATGAAGCACATGCAAAGTTCCCTTGCCTGTATGGGCACATGAGAGCACTCTAGTCAGTTTACTACTGAACTGAGACCCAACATCGTGGCAGTCAGCAGCCTGTGCCTTCACACCTTTGAAGTACCAGCTGGAGAGGAATGACTCCCGTAGCCCAGTCCTCTGTACTTGAAATTCCAGTGCCTCAGCCAACAGGGCTTTCTCCTTTCCTCAAGCTCAGATGCCCAGTCAGACCACCTTGCTAATCCTACATGAACCTCATGCCTCCAAATGACCTTAATCCATTTTACCTTCTATAGTGACTCACAGCTTCACACCTCCTCCTTGCTTTTCAGAGGACCTCTGTCTCCATTGCTGTTCTGCTTTTGCCAGTACAAACTGCAGCCTTCCTCTTTCACTGCAGAACCACATACTGCCACCACAGCCACCCTCTGCCATGCAGTGCCCACTAAACCGGGATGTAGCCCGCCCTTGCCCCATTAAGAATTCCAGTGATTACCTAGCAAGGCCCTAAGAATGGGAAAGGAGAGGAAGAAATCCTTGCTATACTTACGTCCTGACTAACCTGTAAAGACACAGTGTGGTAGCTGGCAGGGATGCTCTCGTCCTCGTCCTCATCACTGTGTGTGTGTGCCTGGTGCTGGCTCAAGACCCGGGATCGCCGTGTGGAGCTGTCTTTTGGCTTTTTTTTTAACCGACTGGATTTACTGTCATACCTGTGGCTCTTCCCCCTCTTCTCCTGGGACTTGTACCCTAGAAAGTAAAAGGCAACAACATTCCATATAGAGTAGTCCACTACAAAATTTTCTGCTTTTCAACACACAGAGCAGCCTGTTGATAACCTTTTGATATCCCCAGCTGAGGGCCCTGTCCTCCGAAATGACCACTACCTGATCGTAGGGGACCCAGTGCCCCTCAGAAACAACTCTCAACAAGAGCTAATACTGCTGTCCCCACATCAACTCCAGACCTCCCCTCCATCCCAGGGAGGGGGATAAGAATAAGGTCCCTGCTGCTAGCAGGAGACAGGACACTTTTTTCCTGGTAGACCATTTTCTTTGGGTTGGGGACTCATTCCCTGACAGTATATTTCACACTGCTTTCTGACAGGCCATCCCAACCCAAATCCTGGTTGTCAAGTGAAAGGCCATCTTACCCCCATTCAAGCTGGCCTCCACGAAGATACGTATTGTTTTGACACAGAGCTCAAAGTTCTCGGGTGTAACATGGGCAGCATCTCGCACGATGAAGGACAGGGACTCAACACATTTCATGAGAGATTTTGTGTCGTGTGGGCCCAAATCCAGCCCCACAGTCAGGCTGTACTGGTTGACAAGAGGTGATGGACCCAGCCTGCTGAGCCCAGCTGTGGATCTGGAGTTGTCGATGTCATCTTTCCCCACCTGCAGAGCACAGCAAGTGGAAGTAGGAGAGGGTAGCATAACAAGCAGCATCTCATGCACAGACCAAAAGGGCCTTTCTTCAGAAGCCAACAGGTAATGTTTCTGTACCGTCCATTTCCCTTTCTTCCTCATTTGCCTCAAAGCTTTCTCCTTTCCATCTGTGTCTCTCCCCATCCTCCCTTTACATTATCATCTCACCTTAGCTCTCTTTTCTACTGTCTTACTCTTTCTCTCACTACCACACCCTCTCACAATCATGGTAGGAGTACTCTTCTTTGGGCACCAGCAGCCCACGGGCTACTCACCACTAGCCAGCCACTGTTCATGACATCCACGTCTGTGACGGAGCGATGCATCTTGCCTGGCTTCCCGTGGTCTGTGTACACCTCGGAGTCAGAGGTGTAGCCACGGTCCAGGCTCATGTCACTTAGGTGATAGGAGGAGGACACCTCACTGTCTGATTGAGCACCTTCAAGACAAAAGGCATGGGGTTTAGATCAAAGCCAAATCAAGGACTTGCAAGAGCAGCTGTGGATAAGGGAGAAGCAATCCAGATTAGTCAGATCAGCATCCACCAGGAACCACAAGTGGTTATTAGTATGTTCCACACCTGTCAGATCTACCTGCCCTGACATTTAGGATAACCTTAAATTTCACATGTCCCAAGACAGAAGTCTTTTCAAGGGACAAATTTAAGTTACTGATACAGTGTTATTTAGAAGTAAAAACTCATTCTCTCCATTGTTCAACAATATCTAGAAACTCATCAGCAGACAGACAGACTTGCTGTGAAGAGTGCACCAAACATTTTCATAAGGAGGTAGAAAACTAATGTTTTGATGTGCAAGGTGTCAAGTCAAGTGTCAGTTTGTTCTATCAGCAAAGACAGAAGCAATAAAAAAATAAAAAAAAAAGGGAGAGAGGTAAGAGGTAAGAGAAGACAGCTCAGCATTAATACAGAGGGCAAAGTCCCTAAGTGTTTTAAAAAATCATGCTTCTCCCATCTGTCAAGCACAAAGCATCAAGACCTATCAAAGAAGTTTTAGAAAAGCAAAGAGGAAAAAGAAAGCTGTCTGGAAAAGTCTTTTCTTGATCTTTGTTTTAGAAGTCTGAAGACATCGGCCTTAAATATATTGGCAGCTGGCTAAAGCAAAACTGAAAAAACCACCTTTCTAACACAGTCAAGAGAAGTGAGAAATAGTGTGTTGGTCTTGTGGGAATGGTTCAGGGACTATTAATACAAATGGATCTGGAATTATAATTTTAAAGAAAACTCATTTTATGAGAACCTTAAAATGGGGACAGAAAGGAGTCAGTCCCACAAAAGAAGCAAGTATGACAGGAACAGCAGCTGGGTTTACATTACATGCCCAGCTAAGAGATTAGGGTACCCAAAGCACCAACCACAACCAGCAGAAAATGCTCCTTGGGTAGAGCAAAGACGTCCTACAGCTGCCAGAACCAGTATCAGTTTTCTTCCCACTGCCCCCCAGGGACTAGCACCTGGATTGCTGCTCACTGAGTAGGAAGAGATGGCAGAACAGAGACAGGAACAGACCATGAGGAGCGAATAGCAGGTGCTGGTCTTTAATCTTGCTAATGTAGTTTAATATCAGCTTTGTTTTCTTGCAGTCCCCTTTGCTAATTGAAAAGCTTGAGGAAGCAGCTGCTTATCTGGCAGGCAGGCATCAGATTTCCTAGCAGAAGCTGGCCTGTTTTACCTGTGTCATTATCTGCCCTTGCTGTAACCTGCAGGGCTGCGGGTGGCTTCACCCCAGACCCGATGCACTCCAGGAGGGTGAAGAGCGTGTACCAGTCATCCCCAGAGTGAATGTTGGCAGCATTGGTCTTCAGGAGTTCGTGGAGGCCGTAGGCAACCTCATGGCTAACTCTGGACAGCACATTTGGCTTCATCATAAGTAAGATACGCAGTGAGAGGAGAACCTGGCCAGAGAAGGAGACAAGAGTAACAGACCCTATTACTTACACTCCATTCTCCAGCAATGTACTCCTAAATTTATTTAGTGCTACTTACAACTGCTGTTTGTTACCACCTGCAGCACAGACAGGTTAATATGGGTCCATCCAATATCAACTGGTTTCCTGTCTCACTGGGTATAGCCACAAAACCCCAGTAACTGCCTTTCAAAAATCCCTTACCTGTGCACTGATCTCATCTCGACGGAGCAGTCGAATCGCCAGTCTGAGCAGCCCCACCACTGCCCTCTCCACCAAGAAGCAGAACTCCATTGCATGGACACAGAGATGGTAAAGGTGGTCTCGGACAGTTTGCCAGACACAGGTCACACGGTCCCTAGCCACAACAAGGAGGAGGGCAAGGGTAGGATGAAAGAATGTGAGACAAGCAGGATCCAGCTACTTCTCCCACAACTCCAGACAACCCATTATTTCTTAACTTCAATGAAAAATTCCAGTTGGAAGATACAAGAACAGACACATAGAAACAACAAAACCATCAAACTTCTTACTCATTACTTGCAAAGCTATCAGGTGGGAGAATTTTCCCTCTGGAGTTTAGTTTATATTCTCCAGATTTCAGGATATCAAGCACTAATTCACGAGCTAATAGCCTCTCTGTTTGCACATGCTAGAGTGGAATTGTTAAGCCCTGAAATTACAGCCACATGCTGCTTCAGCTGGCAAATCGAGAACATAAGGAACTCGTTCCCTGGACCCAGGCAGCAGCTGCAGTAAAGCAGGGACATTACAGGGAATGTGCATGTATTTCAAGGTCATACCTATTTTCTAGAACAATCCGCAGAAGCATCTCCAAGCAGAAGGCTGCATCCTCTTCATCATATGTCTCCTCATCAGGAGTCACAGAGATTAGAGCCTGGAAGAGCCATGAGATTTTTATGAATCACAAGCTCCCAAAAATGGGGAATCAACAGAATGCTTTGAGTCTGGCCAAAACTGTACTCCATTGCCTGGTGAGGTCATGCATAGCCTATCAAAAAGGCATTGGATAGAGGTCAAGCCAAATCTATGGGAAATATATATATTTTTTAATTATGCAAGATACAGTATGAACTTTAAAGATGTTAAACTCTGACAAAGTCTCTCAGATGGAGATGAATTCTAATATCCAGCAGCTTCTTGCTAATAATACGTGAAGAAAAAGCAGGCATACTTAAGAATGACTACAAATACTGGAGCTATTCTTCTCAAGCCATCAGCCTCTATATGAAGGGAGAATTCCTGACATAATCGAAGTAGGAGCACTATGTCCCCCTGGAACTGAGATGACACTCCCCTGGGGAGATGAGCTTCTCTAGCTCAAAGGCTAGAGTCTAGCCTTATTACATCTCCCACAGCAGCCAGATACCACACTACTTAGGGACACACTGTCAAATATTTCTGTACAGCTCTTGCCTCTAAGAGTGGCCTTTTAGCATGCTCTCATTAGGTACACAGCACACCTGAAATGACGAAAATCTTTAAGCTCTGACACAGAACTACAAATACTTTCAAACACTTGCCAAGAGTTCTCTAGGCTTTTACAATGCATTCTACAATGTAATGTTTTCTTCTACTGCCAGAGCAATATGTGTCTGCCAGCACAAAAACTACTTTTAACAGGTGAACTAATGACTAGTTTCAAATCCCAAGTAGTTCCAACACCTCTTCTGAGGACAGAGGAGCTAGGTGAGTACACAGCACATATCCACTATCATGGACAGCATACTTGTTCTACTACCATCCAATCCCTTGCCCAATATCTCTCTCACCTTCATGAGCTCCTGGAGGGATTCAAGTTGGAGAAATTTGCTTTCTGTGATCAACTTCTCAGGATCACATTGCTGCAAAAGACAGAAAAGACAACTGTGCATCTGGGGAGTGTGGAAGGCATATAAACAGATCATCCAGAAACACATCATGTTCACAGGAAAGACACAGATAGTTTTTATTATCTGAAGGAAAATGCCTTCCAACTAGTTCACTCTTGAACATCAACTACTTTTAACAGACCTGATCTGTGCTAAACAGATTTTAACAGATAACTCCTCTGGCCACACAGTGGTCAAACCCCAGGTTCAGATTTTGTTGTCACCATATACCTTAACACTGTCTTGGAAAAGATTAGTTGTTTGAGAATTCATTAATTTGTCTTTAAATATAGGACTGTGATGCCCAGGGCAGATCCCAGCCTGGGGAATCATTCCTATTTTGATGTGCTAGTACCTGTGTGCACAGCAGCACAAAAGACCGTTTAGCTGTCAATCCAGACACACTCCTCTGTAGATTCCCTCAGTTCTCAAGTCTCCTGTTACCTGCAATACTGCCAAGCAGCATGCATATTTATGCTTCTGTAGCCTGTTACCACACAGTATTGTCACCAAGAAAAAAACCAGGTTCTTCTATAGCCTATATGTTACCTTTATGCATTCCAAAGCTGCTCGCTTTGCCTCCTGTGTTTCCGTAGATGGCCCTCTCATACCAGATTGCTCTGTCCCGCTGAGGGTGAGCCAACTAACAAAACTCAATACTGTTGATTCACCACTGCAAATCAGAAGACACCAGCATCAGTAAGAAAACAAGTCCAGCCTTAGTACAAAAAAGACTGCCTGGGACATCTACACCACTCACCGGTTAGATGGTGTCTCCTCACGCTGCAGATAGATCTTGCCATTAGGATCCACAAAGTCTTCAACCTGGAACACAGACCAGGACGTGCATATGACCAATGGTCCACTTCTTTACAGCCTTCCCCACCAAGCCCCTTATTTTTCTCTTAGTGATGAAACACTGCAGCAAACAGCCCATATGTTTGCAGTCAAACCCAGCTCTTCACCCTACTATCCCGTCAGTAAAGTGCCACTCTCATCAGGTAACACCAATGCTGTGCTCTAGTACTTCATGCCTATAAGCGTGTCCCTCTTCCGCACAACATTCAAAATCTGTTCACGTAAAATAAATGCTGGAATTCCTCAAATCTAACAAGACGTAAAATGAGAAAAAATAAAACAAGCTACAGAAGAAGCTGCACATAACTTGAACACTATACCCTTCACAGGCTTCCAAGTTCTGTACACGCTTTACCAAAGACAGGCCTTCACAAGAGGGCTCTCCTACTTTTGGAATTGCCTCTATGAAAAGCCAGCTTCCCACTCCCCTAACTCCTCAATTATCCACCAGCCAGCTAATTATTACCTCCACCATGGCCTTGGGCAGCAGCTCCGCTCGGAAAAGCTGTAGCATGGCCTCCATGATGTTTTTCCAGCCCTCTCGCAGAATGTCACCATGGCGATGGGCCAAGTGAAACACAGTCTTTGCTGCAATATGGGCCTTGGGATTACTTCCAAAAACAGTGGGCAGGTTCTCAATAGACTACAGGAAAGAAGAGGCAGTGGCAATCAGTCAGAAAGAGACGTTTTCTTTTCAACACAAATTAGGGCAGATGCTTCAGAACTGGTTATGGGAAAGATAACAATTCTCTGCACAATGCTTGGGTAACTCCTCAGCTCTTATTCACTTTGCACAAAAACAAGGACAAGGTGGCTTACCTGATACAATCTGAATCACTGAACCACCTAGATATAAGCTCCCCAAGAATGACAACAACTCAGAACATTTTAAAAGTGCTTGCTGAAAACCCACTAATTTATCCTGCAAAAGGAGTTCAGCTCAGGATCAAAGACCTCTACAAAAAGTACCACATCTCTAGAAGCAGCAATTACTCTGCTGTGCTGTTAGAGAAAGAAACTACGGCCAAAACCATTACTGACTTGCAAAGTTACTCCTACCACTACCTAACAGCAAGATTCAAAGTAATTCAATCCTAACGTGGGATCCTTGCCAATAGTTTCTGCATCACAAATGCTCATAATCTGTTCAACGCACTCACAGCTTCTCAAAATACAAAAAGTGTGCTAAGTCATTGAAACCAAACAAGCATATGCTGCCAAAACAAGAAAAAAACCAGCAACCATGTGAGCTAGTATCAAACAGTGTAACACGCTCCATGATTCTGTAGTTACTTAAGGTCATTGCAATCTTCCTTTTGAGAAGAGATGGACTTTGCATTTCTCGTGTTTACATGAACACACTCCATACTTACCCCCTCACCAAGAATAGAAGAGAAGACAAGGGACTGAAGGAGTCAATCTATCCTATCTCAGATCTGAAGTTCAGAAAAACTAGCTCTTGCTTCAGCCAAACTGCTGGCAAAACTTATCAAAATGGGTCTTTGATTTAGAAGCAAACTCCATCAGAAATACCAATCTGAAATCTGGCAGAAATGCAACAACCAATTTGTTATTTTTCCATCGTTGCTCTGGTGAGACCACATGAATACATATATCACCAACGGGTCAGGGTGCAAACGGTAATATGCCTGATTTTGCACTGTGGCAAGGAGCCACATCACTGAAAACCACACACACAGGTTTTGCCACTACTTTCACACTGAGTCAGTATGAGTCTTAACTATGGATCATGAAGTGGGGCACTCATTCTTCCTAATCACTTAAAGCCCCTCCATGTTCCTTTCCATTTCCCTTCTTTCAAAGTGGCCATGCACAGCAATTGCAGTGCATGGAGAGGATGCCTGCTTTGACTCTTTCAGTCTTCTGAAGATGGCGCCTCCTTCTCTCCTTCCTCCAGACTCTTAAATACGTGTTCAGTTGTCCTATTCCACTCCTGTCTCCAAGCCTTACAGGAATTTAGGACAGCAGAAAGTAATTGATGTACCTGGAATCTGGCCAAAGATAAGAACTCAGCCTTCAAATCCAGAGGTCCCTGATTCTATGTCATCACAAAAAGACATGCTTACATAATTAACTCAGACCTCAGACTGCTCCAGATTCCAGTCTCACAACTAGATGGGATGCAACTGGTAATAGCTGGTGCATCTAAGGGCTTAGTCTAAGCTAGTTGTTTCTGCTGTGTAAATCTGTGTCAAACCGTTTCATGGCAGACATTCCTCTGCTTGTGTTACCTACTGGTGGTCTCGAGGTCTGGTGTGCCTGGAGAGGATCAAGTACTGCATCTTTACTGTTGTGAGCTGTGTTGGAAGAGGGAATCTAAAGTAAACCCTCTGCTTGGGATTTCTTTGTCTTTTAAAAAATTCACCTATCTTGGCCTTTTTACTCCCATACTTTCAGCCTTGAATCATCTTGTTTCCCTTTCCTGTATGTGTGCCAGTTCTGTTCTGCTCACTGTGGGTCTTGCACTGGTTCTGAGAGCAATACTGTGAGATCCTTTAGGAGTTCTGACCCTTTACAGAAATTGTTGTCAACTACTCCTTAGTACACAGCATGGTCTGCCACACACTGTCTATCAAACACCTTGGGGAAAAACAGGCAGATGCTGTAACACACGAACAGAATTGGGCAATAAAGCTTACAATAACCACAGCACCTTCAATATATTCTCATGGTACACCCCAAAGAAAGAGTCTTTAGGGCTTGCCAAATATGGGGCTAACAGCTGATCTTACAACCCAACTCCACACCCCAGCTGACAATTCAAAGCATTTGTTTTTCTAACCCCTTTCTGCTTATGTTGTATATCTACACAGCTCCTACACTTTGCAAGTACAGCTCACAAAACAGTCCCCCTTGGCATTGCATAAACCCTGTAATTGCACAGTCAGTATCTGAAATGTATGGACTTGCTTGGGATCACAGGGAGATCTAAGTCTCTTCAGATCAAATGGGTGATTAACAATTCTACATCAAGGCATTCTGCTCTGCACAAACTGACACTTGTGAGTAGAAGAAAATTTGTATATTTGAACCTGTTCTATGGAAGTCCCACTTCACTACACCTTTCCCATTGCTTCCTCCAGAAAACTCTGGGCAGGGGCTGATAGATACATACAGATACAATGATAACTAAAATAAGCAAATATTGCTGCTTAACAGAGAAAGAGAGCTCCAGTGCACTAGAAATCATGCTTCTTTCCCCTCCTTGCAAACTTACCTCACTGCTGAGAGCTGTAAACTTGCAGAGAGAAATTATGAGATTGTCAAATACATCACTAAGGCCATAGTGAGCAGAAATCATAGCACATTTCCTGGGAAAAGAAGAACACAGAAAATAATGTACTAAGCCAGCACAGACAAGTCTGTCTGCAGGACAGCAAATCTGAGATACACTCTGTTGACATGACAGACCTTCCTCTCCACCCATTCATAATGAAAGCTTATGTATAGAAGTCTACTATTACTGCTCAAATAAGCTCAATCCTTATCCATAGATACTGATATTTGTTTATGCTGCTGCAAGGATCACTTTAAAGAAGTGAGTCTAAACAGACAGACCACTTGTACCTGAGCATTATATCCAATCTCCTGTCCTGAGATATGAGAGCTGCTGAGACTGGTGGTAATGATGAAGTCCAGTTTCCGAGATATCATGGCTACAGCAGTGTATTGACAAAGCTTTAAAATTATGCTTAAAGCCTCATTTGGTCTGATTTGAGCATGACCAAAGATCATTCCAATAGAGTTCAGATGGTTCAGTTCACAGATGGCAAGATTTTTGACTAATGATCATCTGGGAAGGAAAAAAAATTCCCCATCCCATCCAGGTTCAGCTATGGACTCATACACATGAAAGGTTTTGTTCATACATGGAGATTTTGCCAGCATCACTGTGCAAGTTAAGAGCAACTTTTTCCCCTCACTTCTAAACAGCCCAGCTGTGTCAGTAGGTCCTTTAAATGCAACTCGGTTGGAGTTTAAAAATATGTACCCTGGGCACTTTGATTTATTACAATACAGCAGTCCAGCTAAACAGTGACTGGCAACCCAGAGAGGCCAAGAGGGGATGAATTGATACAAATGACAGAATTCTAGAGGATCATAGGTCATAAAAAAGAGCTTTTCAATTGCTAGGAAAAGCAACATTTGATATTCACTGTGATGTCTCTCTAGCAGATAAACAGGAGCCGATGGTCACACTTTTACTCTTCTGGGTCTTTATGAAGGTAAGAGTTACCTGAAACCAGAGATAGCCTTCTGGATTATTGTTTCCTCTAAGCTCTTGTCAAAAACATAAGAAAGTGCTGCAATGGTGGGCCCCCATGTCATGGTGAAGAGGTCGTGGTCATAGCTTCCAGGAGGCACATGGAGAAATATTCCCTCATCAGTGGCACCACGATGCAGCAGGACATTCCAGATATAGTTCTCCTTCACTAGACCCGTCTGTTCTTCTGGCATCACTATCTCATCATTTCTACAAGGGAGGAAAGCAGAAAGATTGAATTTTTCATTCTGAGCCAAACCTAACATTTACACAGTGCCTTTCATTACGTGGTCCCAGAGCTAAGCAATACCTGTTCTGGAATGATTTTGCCAGCACCTGAAACATTCTGTTTTCCTAGGCCTCCCTGCTTCCCCTGCCCTTCTTAGATATCCTGAATATAAAGTCTGGTGGTTCTCAGAAGCACCCAGCAGCAACTTGTGTAAGGTCGGTATTGAAGAAGGAGGTACCTACTGCTCCAAGTGCAAAATGCAACACGTACTGCCATTACATGATGGGAAATTTTGGACAGCACACGGGCAAAGCTTCAACCCCCATTCAACTCTCACCCTGTTAAGAGTGCTCTCTTTATCTCATTATTCCAGTTAAAATGAAATTGTTACACGGCTGCAGTCAACAGTAGGCAAAGTATCTTTGTGTAAGAATAGTGGAAATATTCATATTATGCAAAAATAAAATATTAGAAAGCCAAGTAGTACAAAATTAAAGATAAAACAAGAAACCAAAGTATGATGAGTGATTTATAACCAGGGTACCACAGCTCCTTACTCTTAACTTGGATGAAGCTATACAGTAATAAAACAATTATGATTAATCCAAGTTCTGCTTGCAATCCCAGACTAAAATATATAAAGCCTTAATACATACTCTCTAGACTTGGGTATCAATGCACAAGAGAAAATCCTCTGCAAATGACCAGCTAAGTGAACAAGAGCCTCAAAGCCACTAAGAATAGCAGATTGCAGCCAATCTGAAAAGTAGAGTTCTTTCTGCAACAAACAAAAAATAACATACTTCAATTGCCAAAGAAGCAATTTTTATGTTCTAACAACAACTATAAGAACTGCTCCTGATTTATGCATAAGAAATAAGCGCTTCTCAGTTTCAGGTGCTGGCATATTTTGACAAGAGCTGTTATTACTGTGATTATATAGGAAAGTAAGTTTGCAGTCAACAGTGCCTTATTTCTAAAATTTCATATATGATTGCAATTAACAGAAGCAAGTGGATGGGTTTACTTGGAAGGCCTCAGGAAATGAAAATGTGCTCAAAAGTGAAATGCTAAGACCTTGAACAGGTCATATACTACTTCATACAGATTGTAGTCTTTTTTTTTTTTCCGAATAATACAAATAAAACAAACAGTTCCTCAATCTCAACTATGACACTGGGGCAATCTAAGATGGAGCAATACTGAAATGATACACCGATTTATCTAACCATAGAACATACTAGAAAAGCTGAAGTATCTGCTAAAGGGGGGTAAAGGGAAATAGACTGGGATAGAGGCACTGGGTAACAAAGATATGTGTATTTGCTCAGTGTACTATCCAAAACATTAAGAACATCCTCAGGGGAGAGAGGCCAATCATAACTAGAGCTCTACTTGAAAGGTAGAGCTATGTATTGAGGAATTTCCAGATATTCAGGCATCACCCCACCTTCCTGGAGAAGGCTCAAAAGGGAGGGTCAGCCTAATCACACTGACCTGCTTCCAGAACAAGCTACTGCCTGCCACTGCAGATGGAAATCAGCTGAGACTCAGTCACATCCTCTCTCCTCAGAGATGTAATCCTCTCAGATTCAGATTGGCTGGGCCCAGATTTACTGATTTTTAGCTATTATTAAAGCTTCCCACCCAAAGCTAGCTTGGGCACAAAAGGGCCTCAGCCACCAGGAACTCTCCTCAAATACTGCTCCGTGTGCCAAGAGCTTCAGCGGTAGCAGAAGAGGCTGGTGCAGATAGCAGCCCCATATGAAGAGCTCAAAAGCAGAATATATTAAGCAGAGACCTCGACACTGTGTCAGGGCACAAGTGCTGCCATGGGGATGAGATTATCTCTTGAACTACATAAAAAGTTCTAGAAGAAGTCTAAAGGCCCGGTCTGGAAAACAGAACCTTCTCAGATACAGCATTTCACATGTGCTGGTCTTGCTCAGTCATTATTTTCCATATTCATAGAAGTAATGTATTTTTAAAATTTAGTTTAAGATCTGGATTAAACTACCATGGCAAAAATCCAAGAGTAATAATTGCTGGGACAGGCTTGTTTACCACAGCCCCACATGGAGCTGGAATTTGGTCTGAGGCAAACAGGCACATGACTGGTGAGTCTCTCTCCATACTCTCCAGGTATCTCACCGACCCAACAACTCTACTTTGCTGTCTGAATATAAGGAGATGTCAGGTTAATCCTTACTTGATGGCATGATACATGTCTTCCAGTATGTCCTGTTCAAAGTCTTTGCCTCCATTCACACCTTTCAGGTTCTTCCGAAATTCCTGAAAAAAGCGACACCAACATTAATTCCTACTATCTCCAACTTTAACTGGCTAGGATCAGTACTCCACTTGTTTTTCATGGAGCCAGAAGCTCTCTTTCCTTCAAAATTCAAAATTCAAAGGTAAATGATATTCTTAGTGTGAGTAGTGTGCAGCATCTCCTGTCTGTGCTCACAAGGAAAGAACAGAGACACAACACGTGCTTAGCTGAGGCTGCACATCAGAATGGCAGGCCTGTACCACTGCACTGACACTCACATGACTTTGACTCTCTAGGAGCCCACAGCAGTACAACAATCTTCTCAATGTTACTATGTCTTAGGATAGCTAGCTCACACAAACACAACCCTCTTGATGAATTTTCTAAGTTTTCTGGTAAGCTCCTGTTTCTTCAGGCTCTTGCCTACAGCTCCTCTCTCAAATTGTACTCAACTGTGGTGCTGCACACCAGCTTACTGTGTACATGAGTGAAGAAGGCCAAAGAAGAGAGACAACGCCATTGAGATAAAAAGAGGTACTACACTGTTATCCAAACCAGAGAAGACAGATGACTGGAAACACCCACCTCCAGAGTCATTGGGACATTCTGCTTACGGACATTGTGGTTGTGCTGGTCAGTGTTCAGCAGAATAACTGCATAGGCCAGGGCAAAGCAAGCATCACTATTAGCAAAAGGAAACCCGTTTGATTTCTGAAAGGCAAATAGATGCACAAATTAATCCTACAAGAACAGGGATATCAGTGACCAAGACAGCCATTTTCCTAACCACAGTACTGAATCATCTCTTGGACAAACAAAAATCCCAGGTTCTGGCTCCAGCTTCTAAAAAGCAGCCCAGGAATCTATTTATCACTGCCAGCTCCTACAAAACAACAGCTGCTGCTTGCAGGGCACAGTTATATAGGCGATTTGATCTGACATGTCCATCATGGCAAGCAGATGGACATGAAGGAACAGTTTTGAGCTTTCTGCCACCAAGTACACACCCTCCAATGCTCTGTGAAGGCTTCTAACAGTCTCTGAATTACAGGTGCCTCTCCTGGTAATCTAAAGGCCTCTAGATAAAGTCGTAAAGCTTCATCCAGCCTTAAACCTTGGAAGCTGAAAGTCCTGCAAAAACAATGAAATACAATGAGAAGCTGAAATAGGATGGGAAAGGTATGATAAACTTAGTAACTACAATCTTGTTTGCTCAGACTGTAGAGAGTAGGGTGAGGAGAGAAGAAAAGAAATGTACCATGAACAGGCAAAAACCAATAAAATAGAGGCAACAATCCTACAAGTGATTATCTATATAATTATCTCTCTAGTCTTCACAGAAACTGGCCCTGCTGAAAGGCGCTTGAATATCCTACTTTTTATATATCTAAGGTGTTACCATATGCAAGAGATGCACAGAATTAAGGCATGGCAGTACAGGGAGAACCAAGTGATAGAAATCCAATGCCTCCAGGAACTACCGTTCTGCTGCTTTTTTTATTACTAAACTCTTAACTTTCACTCCTTCCTGATTAAAGAGCTACAGAAGGATACTCACCCAACAAAGCTTTCCAGCAAGTCTATGTTCTTACGGTCACTCACAAACTCCCCAATCATCTTTTTGTCCAGGCGAGGATTTTCCCGTAGCCACCTGGCCACTTCATTGTTGTCGATGGGGGCGGCAAGAAGATTCTTCTCCTGCAGAAATTGTATCCCTTTCTTTGGCTTTTGGTTGAACTGCTCTGTGCCGGTTATCAGGAGCTGCAGGAGACATTCTGATAATTACAGCTTGAAGTGCATTTCTTACTTTAGATTGTTCTTGGCATTTGAACCAAAAACAAATCAGAACAAAGATCAGCCTCAGCACGATCAAGTTTACTGTACTGTGTAATCCAGGAAGAAGGCTAATGAAGGACAGAAAACCTGCATTCATCACAAGGTTTCACCATCAAATAGTACTAGACAGAGCAAGCATAAGCTGCCATCTTCAAAAAGCTTTAACGTTTAACCAAGCAATAAGCTCTGCTACTCCAAATGCCTCACCTGCTCTCATTTGTAAACAGAGCAGAAAAGCCCCAGACATGTGGCAAGATCAGCCCTACCCAGTTACAACAGCAGCACTGCTCTATTGTCCTCTCCTGGCCCCTTTGGCTCCAGGCTCTCATAACTACCTCACCATCAGGAGACAGGCAGCAAGAATCTTAGCACTTACTCAGCAGGCACAAGGAAAAAATGCCGCAAAAGCTAAAACTAAGAACCAGTCAAGATTCTCCTAGTGAGATATGGTCCCAGGAACATCTGATATTCCAGCCTGACAAGGTTATCTGTAGGCTGGGAAGACCAGGTACAAATTTGGTTCTGAAAGGAAGTCACTTAATCTGTGCTCCTAGGAAACTAAACTGTACTACAGTCACAGTGTAATAAAACAACTAAGAAAGGGTTAACTGAATGTTCTTGGTGGTGTTCAGAAAAACCAAAAGCACAAACAATGGTATGAACTTTACTAAGGAACCAGAATAAATGTCAGTTCCCTGTTAGCTCCTATCATGATCAAACTGCTAGCAATGACCTAGTGAACCAAATTCGTGACCATCATGATTACTAGCTCCCCTGGGTTACTCAGTACCTCAGAAGCCATCAGCTGTCTGGTCTCTGCTTCCCCTGCCTGTGTGAACATCCTCAAAATGGCAATGAAACACAGACCCTGAAACAACATGGACTGCACAAAGGCCCAGTGAGCGCATAACAAAAGGATAACCATGCACTGCCCTAGTCTAACAGGCCTGAAGGAACTATATAACACTAGCAGCATTTCTGTTTAGCTGTAAATCCTGAAACCCCAGTCCAAGGATATTCTATGGACTGGTTGGGTCCACAGACTTCTTAAAACCACTTGAAAGGAGACCAGACTGCTGGCAGTTTGCACTGCATTTACAGTCATGTCAGTCTTGTGCTTCTGAGCTTCTGGTCACTGTCTTTGGAAATACCAAAGAAAACTTTCTGTTTGATGCATAATCTGTTTTCTGCTTTTATTTAGCTTTTTTCTTCCTTCCAACTGTGGTAATGTTTAGTACTTCTGAGGTTAAAGTAGGTAGAACATGCTGGTGCCATGTCAACATCAACATTACTAAAGCTCAGTGTTCGGTGTGCCCTGTTTACATGCTTAGGATGAAACCAGTAGGAGATTTAGAGTCAGAAAACAGTTTTCCCTGGGCAAACTCAGAGATTTATGAACATCTTCCTGCCCTCTACTCTTGACTTCTTCTAAACTTGTTTTCCAGTATAGCAAAGCCAGAATATTACCAAAGGTTTTCCGTAAGAACAGTGCAAGCACTATGCAAGCTCCCTTCTCAACAACAGACTTTGATGGAGTCCATCAAGCAAAGCTGCTATGAAAGCAAGATTTAAGGCCCAAACTCAGTGGTTCCTTTGAAGACTCTGCTGATGATCACTTCCCCCCACTGTCTTTGTGGCTGGGGAGGCCAGTTACCATTACCCCACTGCAGCACTGTGTTGCAGGTAAAGAAAAAAGTTCCCAAGTAGTGCAGTAAACTTCCTAGAGAGAAACCAATGCTTTAAATTACACTCAGATCCAGAGACTGCCAGAGTGGATCACAAAGCACAGATTAGTATGGCAGCAGAAAGAGATGTATTGTATTTTCTTCAGTATTTTTGTTAAGTAAGTTTAAACAAATATGACCATCAATACCTTATAAAAATGTAAAATAAAACCATCTATGCTGGAGAGAGACGCCAGAAGCCTTTTAGATATGAATAAAAATCCCTTTCTCTTTTACCACCAGTGAATCCTCCAAAGACATTCGTTTCTTTTCTACTATATCATCTCCTTACCCACAACTACTATGGCCACTCATGTTTCAACCAGAATATATGTAATTTTCATACTGAAATTTAGTAATCTCTCACATCTGAAATAAGCTACCTCATGCATATGTTGTGCAAAGAGAACAAAATATGTACGAAGAACATATATGAATGGAAAAACCCCCACGAAACGCACAACAAAAAACCCTCAAACAGTCCCATGTAACCCGTGGGGACTTAAGATATATTCATCTGCTGTCTCTGGAGGTGAATGAGCAGGCCAGTACCAGATGTTTGACACAAGACAGCAGATAAATACAAAGCCATCAGCATGGAGAACCTTTATCAACACTACACCTACACTGGACCCACTCAGGGAATGGAAAAGTTGTATAAAATTTAGACTATAATTTGGATTAATGAGGTTCAAGGAAATAGACTCTGAAAACAAAGAATGGCGTTACCACAACCAAAACAATCTTTTCAGTTATCCTTATGGCAAAGTAAACATAGGAATTACCAAAACAGAATAGCAGACTAGTTAATTTCTACTACAGACATCTTGGTATGCTGCCTATTTGCATCTTTGATAAGAGTAGTGAACCTCCCCTTTTTAATCAAAGGGTACTTTGACTATCTCCATATAATAAAAATTAAATCCAAAGACTATCCCCCCCCGAAATCAGATGGACCTAGCTTACAAACTGTGCCACAAGATTTCCCCAACACTTCTCGCAACCTCCAGCACAACTCAATCAGAAGAGTTAATAATCACTGCTGTCTCTGCCAGGTAGTGGGATTTTCAGTGGCTGACTCTTTAATTTTGATCAGCAGAGACCAAAACTCAAGATTTCTGGGGTGTGACCAGTCATGCAAAGCCCACACAGGATGAGAAGAGATAACACTCAAAGATCCATCTGTAGCGTATTTCAAACTATACCTTCTTTTTGTTCTTAATCTGCGTAAGTTCCTGAGGACTCGGAAGGATACAAGAAAATCGAGTAGGTTTCCTGGGGATACTCTTCTCACCTAGAATGACAAAGCATCATTACAGTCAAACCTATCCCTAGAGTAGCACTCAGGCATGAGAGTGTCCCATAACAACTTTCAGTCTTTGCTGCAATATGCTGTCCTGCAAATGACAGTCACACTTCTATTTAATTACTACATTCCTCCCACACACAATTTCTTCAGCATAATTGCATAATAGCTTCTTGTCCCAGACAATTTCACACAGCCACAAGATTTAGTGTTCTGGCTATCTTGACTACCTACATTACTGATTCCCCAGAGAGCCCCTAACTTCCTTCAAAACACTAAGCACTGCTATGAATTCATGCACTTTTGACCCAAAGTGACCCACCAGATCTAAGCCCTCCCAGAAAAAATGCAACAGTTAGCAGGTATAAATAGTACACATATAATAAATATACATTCACCATATATCTCCTTCCAATTTGGAACACAACAACTACAGTGGTCCACACTACAGCAGGATCTGTCAGCAAATGTCAGCACTATTCTTAGGATATAGACACCCAGGGTATTGTGCCAGGGTACTGCAGAGACTATTACCTGCCTCACTTCCTCCTTCCAATTCCATGCAGCTCTCCTTCATCTGGTCAGCCATAAGGCATCCACTGGTGGGAGGACATGCCCCAGCTGGCTCTGAGACTGCACTGGAAGATTTTCCCTCACTGAATACTCTCTCAATATCTGTGGAAGTTAAAACAAACAAACAAGCAAACAAACCCCACAAAAAAATCCCAAACTGAACACCCACACAGAAACAACCTGATAAGCCAAGAAAAAAAGCTACCAACAGAGAAATAATGAATGGATCACTCTGAATTGAACATGTTCTTATTCAAAGGAGTTCCTGCTAGTAACCATGACTTTGCAGTATCTTCAGTATTTTGTCTACATGAATTCCATGGCATACCCTCATTCTGTTGTGATTGCCAGTCTTGACACGGCTTTTATATAAAGCTTTATGAGAGACAAATTTTAATATCTGTAAATTTTGCAAATAGCAAGGTTATTAACGTCAGTGTGTAGTTATAAAACATGCAACAGGAAGACTGAAAACATATATTTAAGGAGCTTACTATGTCAACAACCAAAATGAGATCTCCAAGTTCAGCACAAGACTAAGTTTAATATTGAAATATCAAAGAAAGGGGTCTTACTACTGTTTGTTTCTTTGGTGCTGTTGATGGTTTCTGGGCTGGGTTTGACAACTTCCTTCTCTTGTTGATGTATGTTACTCAGCACTTTGGCCTGGCAATGTGCCTCAGTGCTATCTATCACTGTCAGCAATGCTTCCAGAGACAGCAGATGAACAGTATACAGCTGTCCAGAAACTGGAAAGGCATTCTGGGAAATAACACATAAGTATTAGTCAACTTTCATGTCTCTCTCACTGTAACAGGGCAAGTTTCCTCCCACAGCTTGGGGAAGGCAAAAAAATAGAACAGAACACCACAAGCTTTCTATCTTGTATTTAATAGTTTATTTGCTCTGACATTATTAAAGCATCATGACTATTCCTTTTCTCTTCTGCTGCCAAATGTTAAATGGCCTTCCTCATCTCTACAGCCTACTCACCCCGGACCTCCTGACCCCTCCCATGGTGAAGTTCTGCCTGAGTCACCAGCTGCCCCTCCCTGCCCCAGCTGCGGTTCAGCACCTTGGAGAGCAGCTTGGTGAGCTCCTCGAAGAGGTTGGCACAGTAGTAGTCGCAGTCGTAGTTAATGTACAGCTCCGTCACGAAACTGGGAATCCTCCACAGCTGAACGATGGCTTCCAAAGCCATCTCCTTCATTTCATAGGGCATCTTTGGGTTTTCCACAGTGATTATTTCCATCAGCTTCTTGATATACATCTGGCAGAAACACAGGGCAGCTCAGTTTAAGGAAAGAAAAAAAAAGCAGGACAGTGAATAGCTTTGAGGACTGTAGAAAGAGATTTAAGCTTCATCTTCCCACATAACATTCCATCCTTAATGATGGCTCATTCTGAAGGAGGCTGCAAAATGTTTCAAATAGTTCTAGCGTTCAGTGCACCTGGATTTACCATTCTAAAAAACCAGTCTGAAGGCAGTCTCAAAGACATTTGATTTTCCAACAGAAAAAGGCCTACACAACCTACCCATAACACTGAGTCATTCGTACTAACATAATTTGACACTTAGATTCTATTTTACTGTCCAGATATATGCATTTAACTGAAGGCAAATAATCTATTACCAGGTACCCAGCGATACTCAAAAAACTCACCTCCAACTGGAATTTCAGATGCTCTCTCATGCTCTCAAAGAGAAGAAAGCACACTCTGAGGGAGGCTGCATACAGATTGAGCCGTTCAATACTCAGTAGCTGAACAAGAAACAAAAAACCCTTTAAGAATTACAAAGGCAAGTCATTATGTGCTGTAAGTAGCAGTACTATGGCACTGCAGGCATCACCTGCAACCAACCAAAGATCCACACACTGCCTCCCACAGCAATGATAATTTTAAAAAACAACCCCTTGTTCAACCTCCTGGTCCCATTTTTTGCTAGTGAGGATGAATATATTTAATTCTCATCTGTGTGCGGTAACACTTTAGCTACTACAACTTGGTTCTTTTGCCAAGTCCACAGAGACTCTTAATGGTGAAGGGACCTGGGAGAGGACCTGCCTCTGAGATGACCCCAGTGCAATTAATAGCTTGGTATCCCCCAAAGGTTCTGCCTACTGCTAAGCCGGTAACTTGCATCCATAATTACCTCAAAACCAGTTATATCAAAACACAGTGTTATCCCACAGTAACAGTTCATTCAAATCACCCTCATTCTTCTTGGCCCTGATCTGCAGAAAATAGCATGACAACCTCTCTGGCTTTGCAACAGCACTGTTTGGTGCAATTCAGAACTCTCATTGCAGTGCAGCAGAGAACTTGTTTGCAGACCTGCCAAACATCGTAATACTAAGTTTCAATACACTCTTTGGTGGAAATGCCTATCTGACTTCCCAGTGCCATATACCACGCGAGCATAAGCCAGACTCACTTGAAATAGGTGCCGGCACAACTCCTCCTTCACGAGTCCCAAGAGGGACTGACAATTTGCAATGGGTGCTGACTCCAGGGCAACAGTCAGCAGCTGCAGCCCCATGTGGATCATCACCTCAGAGTTGTGGCGGTCATGAGGGTTGGTGAGCGAGATGAGAAAGCGGAACAGCTCTCTAATACATGGCAACCCATACGGGACCAGAGCTGCTCCTAAAGAAAAAGAGAGATTAGCAATCTAAACTTTCTTCTTGCTTTTTGCAGCTGCCTAGCAAGTGTTAAAAATTTTACTGTTACAGACCCACTAAGGAATAGGATCTTATCACCCTCTTAGCAGGAAGTGAAACAAAACAGTGGAAATGAGACAGGATAGCATTGCCCACCTCTCACCTTCTTTTTGGGAAGACTGAGTAAAACGTACTCCCCGGGGATTTACATAGTCCATGTCATGAACTGAGGCAGAGTCAGAATGTTCTGCTACAGATGTGCACTCCTCTAGGACCTCAGGGATAGACTCGACAGAGGCTGACTGGACCTTCTCCTCCCTCAGACTTTCGTTCTTCATTGATATGTCATTTGAGAATGAAAGAAGCAAAAGAAGAGTTAACAAGCACTAGACAAGTAAAAAAAGGCTCATTTGTTCACAGTTAATTTGTAACTATTAAAACAACACAGGTCACTAATGGAAGAGTATCAGAAAAACAAAACTGAAGAGAAAAGAGAGCCTCTACATAAGCTGCAATGCTCTCTACCATTCCACTTACATCAAGTTCTCATCTGCTTTACATAACTCTAGGTTGTGAAACTAAGGACTTAACTTCAAAAATACTCCCATAACCCATCAGTTCTTACTGCCTCTGAGGTTAAAATTTTGCTCATATTTTTTGTTTTAAATGCTACATAACTTCAGCACACTACTTCTGTTTAAGCCTTCCTAGCATTTTTACCATTCAAAATATCTGCAGCTCTGAAAGGTTCCCTGCAGCTCTATGATCCATCCTCTCAGCAGCATTACTGTTTTGGGGGGAAGTGATTATGCTGGGAGTTGGAACTTTTCTTTGCAAGTTAAATTCATGTACCTGGAGTTCGGGCTGACTTTGATTTTCAGTGACTTTGGCCTCATTTGAAGGTGTTCCTGCATTAAGTCCCAAAGAAGCGACTTGGTCCAAGTCTGTCAGGTCTTCCTTGGATGTTGTCTGTGAAGACAACTCCAGCCCACTGTCTGTAACAGGGCTGACTGCTGATGAAACATTTTCTGAGCTCCCAGAGGAGCTAGGAGAAGGAGCATCTATGAAAGCAACTCCGCTTGCTGATGAGAAACAGAAGCAAAACGATTAGTATTACTGTCCCTCAACCACAAATTCATACATTAAATACAACAATAAAGAATTCTTTCATTACTACTTCACACTACAAATGGTCTCAGATAGCAGCACACTAATGTGAGAGAACACAGACAAACTACGATCTCTCTTGCTAGGTATTAGTGAATTAAAGAGATGAACATAGGAGATAGTAGCAGTTCTCCAAATTTAATACAATAGCTGGAGTCCAACCAACTCAGCTAATTAGATAACTTACATAGTTAGATAAAGGGTGCAGAGGATTTACATAAGAAGGAATCTGAAAAGAGTTCAAAATGTGTACTTTACTCTTTAATACATTGGCACAACCCATTAAAATACTCGCATCAAGAATTAGTCATTCCTTCAAAGTGAGAATTTTAACTCGATTTTAAGGCAGCACCAATTACTTTAATTCTCCCTAAACAAATGAAATTGCATTACAATTCAAATGGGTCTGAAATACAAGCAGTGAGGAAACTTTACTATTTCTAAATATGAGACAATGCTCCAAGAATCTAAGTGTTCCTTTTGAAGAAACACACGTATTTGAAGCTCTCATTGTTCTGAGAAATCTTAAAAGAATTTTAAACTCAAATATTTAAAAAAGAGAATATATAACGCAGGACACAGTAATAAAGGCACAAACCAGAGTTATGTTAAGAATTTATTTACACATGAAATGTGTATGGTTTTACACATGGTTGTTTTATTGACAACTTGATTTGTGGTAATGTCTTAAATAAGCAGCAGACTATTACTTGATTTGCAAGAAATGCATGATCAATTTTGCAATCTTTTCTTTTTTACCTGCTAAGCCAGGATTCTGGCTTAAAAAGCACCATTAATACACCACTTAACACTACACAGTTAATGACATGCTTTGTAAAACAACTCAACTTCCTCTCTGAAATGTTATAGGAGTTATAGTGCTCTTTGACAGATTTTAATACCTGTTTGAAATTTAAATACAATGATAATTTATGCAGAGATAAGTTCTCATCTACATGGATGTTCTGAGTTATATGATTGTATTTATTATTTCCATAGTTTTCACCAAACACGCTGTAGTGTAAAAACATACTTTGGATGGCTCACACTACACTGAATTGCTTCCTGTGAAGGAGTAAGTATCAGAACTATGGATTTTACACAGCTATTGTTTCTGCTTTCCTGCCTGCTTCCTTTCACTGGTAATGTTTATGTCTGACCATCAAAACGCAGAGTGCACAAGAGACAGAGTACCTTGCAGCCAGAGGGATACATTTATCCAGAGCAGAGGTTAAAAAGTTGTAACTAGTCTATTCCTACACAATAGGATATGGAAGCTCCCCAGCATTACATCCTGAAGGTCACAGCACTAGTTCCCTATCATATCACTTTTGCAGGCTGAACCAAAGCATGTGAATAAGGATTCATGAATATATCCATTAGTTCCCTGCACACAATACCCTTTCAGGTACTTTTGCTGTTCCCTCTACTTTTCCCTACAACTCTTCATGCCTCCTTACCATATCAAGGCCTCTATTCTTCCCATAACAGTAGTAAGTGCAACCCGTATTTCCCTGTCCCTTAATGAGTGTAGCCTTTTATTCAGATTTCATGGTCTGTGGGTATGCACTTGCAGTCTTTACATCTGTAGTGAGATCTGTTCATTCTCCCATCTTTGACACCTAAGATTTTGCACACCCCTTAGTTCTACCCGTATATTTTCTCCAGTCACACTTTGCTCTTTCCTCTTTACCACCACACCCACATCCTTGGGTACACTCTGGGGGAACACAGGAAAGAACATGCCACGTAAGTTAGCAATCTCCTGTTAAAGGGAACCTTCTCCCCAGCTCCAACTTCTTTACAGAATCACAGAACCAATTAGGTTGGAAAGACCTCTGAGATCATCAAGTCCAACCTATGACTGAACACCACCATGTCAGCCAGACCATGGCACTGAGTGCCACATCACATGTTTAAGGCTTTCCTTAAACACCTCCAAGGATGGTGACTCCACCACCTCCCCGGGCAATCCATTTCAATGTGTAATCACCCTTTCTGTGAAGAAATTCTTCCCAATGTCCAAGCTAAGCCTCCTTTGGAGCAGCTTAAGACTATGTCCCCTTGCCCTGCCACTAGTTGCCTTTGGCTCTCCTCTTGACAGTGCTCCTGTTCTCAGTCTCTTCTATGTATCTTCTGCATTCTCCAACTCCTCTGCACCACATGGCTGTCCATAACTGCAGCCACTTCTCCAGGTGTCCATTCTCTTTTGTACAAACTACCCTTATGAGGCACACTGAAGGCACAGGAATGCTGTCAAGTTACCTGCAGGACCATGCCTTTCTCATCAATATGTATTCCATTTCCTGAAAACTCTTCCTCATGGACCTGAAAAGCTATGTTTTACTGCTACAGTCACTGAGAACTAATACAAAAAGAATTAGTGCAAAACAGTATGTTAGGAGAAATAAAATAAAGACAGATTCAAAAAAGCTCTAGAATGGAGGCTGTCTGGTCTCTTGAAAAAGATTTCAACTTACCTGTGGTATTAGCAGCATTGCCTGCTGACTGTTCTGTCCCAGGAGAGACCTTAGTTACATGTCGAGGAGGCCTAGGTGATCTCTTCTGCTTTTTCCATTTCGATGATTCACTCATTCCTCCAGCTCTCATTTTCAACTGAAAACCAATAATCATTAATATCAATATTGCAAAACCACATAGCATAATGGATTACACAAGCCAACCCACAAAGGCTACCTCAAAAACCTCAAAGTCAGACAACAGCACTTAAATATATCACACAAATTAATCAGCACCTCAAAATCATGCAAACTACCCCTTGACTCCCCACATATTAGCCAACACTCCACATCTGAATCAAGGAACAATCAACTGCAGTTACTCTGCTATTAATATATACTCAACAGTTCCAATTATCACAGCACTCCCTATTCCCTATTGATACGTCCCAACTTTATATTAGGATAAAGAATTCTCTTAGACCTACAGGCATATCTCAAATCTCTTTGCTTTTACCAAAGTTCCTAGACTTCCAAAAGGCATCAATTAAAGTATGTAAGTAAGCATTAGTTAGGTTTGAAATTAAACTAAAATTTCACCATCTATATATCAAGCTGGGAATGCAGCGTGAGCATGATGCAGCTCTGTCACTGTCTCTCACCTCAATTCACTCCTCGTCTCTGTAGCAATGCCATGCTCACTTTCCTCCACGTATCATTCATTATTAACAAGTATTCCTAACACTTCTCTTCCTACTGGTGCATGTCATATTGGAAATGCCACCCAAGTGATTTGGAAACAAAACTTCTTCACCTTTTACCTGCCTTCTGTCATTACTTCTCTTCAGATCTAAATCTAACCTAACTCTTGACATACTTGTTGACCAAGATCCTTCTTCCAGTTCGTATACAGATCTTTGATTGGGAAAACAAGAACAAAAACAGGAGCAGTGCAGGCTGTGTGGCACTTACTGCACAGCATTGCTATTTCAGACATGCAGAGATGCTCCAGAACTTCCTAAAAACAGTGTGATATTCACTCATATGGCTGATGGCCCTGACCAGCATGAAAACTGGTTCCTTACAATGTAAGTTCCTCCAAGTGCAGGATTGTATCCACTCTTGTGTTTGGTAGCTGCAGTCAGCTTTTCTGATGCTGCCACCTCCCCAGTTTGGGTGCAAATTTAAACACTGAACAGGTACCTTGCATGTAGTGGAAAACATTCAGCAAGTTTCAGTACCAGGCCCTATTCGGTATCTTTCTTTGTAAATTTGTCACAGATAAGTTTTATTTTGGGCTATAATATTCCTTATTTCTTATATCTCTAGCATCAGATTTAACTTATGAAGAAGACAGTTATATTCTTTAGTCTCTTCCTTTTTCTGCAACTTACCTCCTTCCATCTACTACTACTATTAAATGACAATAAACCTTCTAGGTTCCACTATTGTTTTTCCTTCTCTTTCCATTTTTCAGGTAGAATTCTAACTCCCTGTATATGGCCTCAGCCTGTACCTCTTCCCATTTAAACAAAGCTTGTGGAAATGTTATGTCCCAGTGCAGTAAACCATTTGTGTAACTTTTCCTTGCACCACAAATTGTACTTGTTTGATGACTAATCCCCAAGTTTTAGCTACGCTGCAGTTTCCTTGAGTGTGCTAATTAATAGATTCAGAATTACTTTGCTCCTTGTTATTTCTTTCAAATATTGCAGCAAGAATCTTCTAAATCATAGCTTCTGGCAAATTCTTACATGATAAGCACACACCTAAAAATAAAATTCTGCCAATTTCAAATTGTTTTACAATGCTTATGGATCACAATCCTTTCATGTAAAAATTATCAGCTCTCTCATCTTTCCTCTTTACTGCTTCATACAGCTATATAAAAACTGTGTTATCTTTGATTCGTGCCAATTTCTAAAATCTGAGCCTTAAATACTACCAATAGCTTTATTTATTAAAGGCTTAAGCTACAAATTAGATCAGATAGTTTTACCTACCAACTATTCTAGAAATAGCAGTAATTTTTTTCTTCTTTTTCAGTAACTTACACAGTAAGATCTGAAGACTTATGATTAATTGTACCAAACTACTTGCATTAGGAGGGAAACCTGGAAGCATTATGTGTTAAACCCAGTCAAGTCCATTTCACACAATTTCAAAACAGACTTTGCTTCTAGCTACAAAATCCTGCTGTCATTATTTGCCAGGTTAAATGTTACTTGCAGGATGCAAAACAGAATCAGCAAAATGGAGCTGAGATACGGATATGGGCTAACCACGCACTGCTCCTTTTGCCCTCACTCATGCTCCTGAGAAACATCTCAGTTTTGAAACATTCTATCAGACAATGCAAGATGACAATTTAATTACTGTTTCCAATATCCCCTTCCAGGCAACACCAAATACCACCTCAGTTCAACACTAGCCCATTCAAAAAGCACTTTTCCTCAGACACGAAATCTACCCTCTGAGATTGTCCTGTGTTTTAACTCCCAAGATTCCCTCTCTTGAGGGTCATAAGATATCATGTAATAATTTTGATGAATCTGTGCCATCTTTCAGAGACTGAGTCACAACAGCTTCATACGGATGGGAGACAGTTTAGTCAGGCAAGCAAGGAGCCTGACTTGATTTTTAAAGAATCCAACACATTTAATCAGAGTATAAATAATTTAGACCAGAATCTAAGTTTATTTGACCTTTTTAGGTGGTATTTTTGTTGTGGTGATTTTTGGGATTTTGGTTGGGGTGGGTTTTTTTGTGGGTTTTTGGGTATTTTTGTTTGGTTGGTTTGGTTTTCATTTTGGTTTGGTTTTTTGTTGTTGTTTGGGGTTTTTTTTGCAGGGAGTGGAGGGGTGGGTGGGGTGACATGAGATTACCCAAGTAGGTCTTCTTCACCTCATACCATCCAATCTCCACATTCTACACAAACAGGTATCCTTTTATGAGAATTACCAGGTGGACTACCTAGGACTACTTCCCATAAAATTTTGCCCCCCATCCTTTTTTTTTTTCTTTTTCTACCTCCTTTTGCTTCAATGCAGCAAATTATTGCACAGTTTAAAAAATTTGGAGAAGCAAACAGAAATGCTTAATATAAACATTTTACCACTGTCAAGAGGCTTTATGTTGTTTTAACAAACAAACAGAGTTTGGGAATTCTAAAACAATACATGTATCAAAGGACAGCAAAGTAACATCATTCCTTCTGGATTTTCTTTGAATTAAAATGTAACAATCTCATGACTCCTTGCTTTTAATGTTAGTATAAAAAATGTAAAAAACACTTGTACAGTTTGCCTTTGACTAAAGGAAGTACTTCTAAAGCTTGTTTTTACCTTCAATTCCAAGGCATTTCCCAGTTTCTCTAGAAAGCTTCATTGTATGTTAACACGCTGATATTTTAAACCTAACATTGCCTTTTCAACTAAATGCAGCAGCTGAATGGCATTTAATAGATCATTAACATATCCTGAATCTTACACATAATCTAAAACTCTCCTTCCCTCTTCCATGCTTAGTGATATTAGAGTTGCATTAGTTTTCTAATTATCAATGTCCTTGAGATTACATTAAGCTTGTACTTTTGACGGTAAAAACCATCTGATGTTCGTATTTAAAAAATATTCTTTAGAAATGAGAGGGAGCTCAGAGGTACTGTTCGTTCATCTTGGAATTTAGTACAGATTCAATTGCATTTATCTGAGTTACCTTTGCATAAAGAAATGTCCACAAAATTACAGAAGAAAAAAAATTACAAGACTCCAAATGCTTCCTTTGATAGATGAGGTTTTAAAAATAAAACCCTAGCTAAAGTTTAGGAAGGTGAAGAAAAATGTAATACTACAAGATTCTTTTAAGGGGTCCATGAGATCTTGTTTTTCTACAAGCCACCTTACCTGTACTCGTTTGTTTTTCCATAAGATACTGTAAGCCTCAAGAGAAAAGGGCAGGGGCCAATGATTAGTAAATAAAGAGATTATACTAAAACATGAGCTCATTCTAGATGCAGCATGGAACTGGTCAGCAAACACCAAGTAGCGTTCAAGACACAAAAGCATGCAGAGAGAACGCAGTCCACGATCCAACTCCTGGAGACACCAAGGCAATCCAGTCATCTCACTTATGTACCTGCCTGTACTGCAACAACTAATGAAGGTTATTTGGTGAAATGCATTTATGCATCTTAGGCAACTATGAACAAAATCCACCCCAAAAATCTGTGAAAATTCAGATTTATGTTCTTACTCACTCCCACTGCAGAACTCAATAATTAGCTACAACACTTTATACTGCAAAGGGGAACATTTCTTAGTCTTTTCTTCTGTGTAACTCTGTGTAAATCTGCAAGTCTTGAGCCACTGCCCTTCAAACTATCCTCTTTGGATAACTATTTTGTCTTAGACACAGGACAAAAGAACGGCATTTCTAAATGTTCTGTTCAGCTCTGTTTCGACTAAGTAACATTAATGGCAGACAAGAAAAAATGCTACATTAAGTTTATGAACCAACATGGAAAACTGAGAAGGGTTCCATCTAAGTTAGTTTTTCAGGGTTATTATGATTGATCCAAACCAAATAATCTGCATGCCTACAGTATTTCTTTCTAAGTATTTTCTAGGGGAATTAGCAGGGACTAACACCTTTCATAAATCTGATCCCCACTGATCCCCCATTAGCATATACTGTGCTGGGACACATACGTAATTTCAGTAGAAACATGAACAAAGATGTTGAAAATATACAGCAGTCTCTTTCAAAAAGACTTTAGAAAGCACTGAACTCTGTAGCCCTGTACCAAGTAACAAAGATCAGAGATTCACCTTGACTAAAAAATTTTAAGGCATGCTGGGTCAAAAGACTTCTCAGGTATATGGAGGAGCTATGTCTATAACTAAGATCAACAGGCAAGACACACAACACTTCAGAGACCAATCTACAGTTTTTAATGTTTCTTTTCTTCGGGTTTTCACTGTTTTTCAATCTTACCCATGCCCTCCCACTTCCTTCCTCCAGAGGATACTGTGATGGTGTCCTAGGTGGCATTCACCAAGACACCGAATGCTGCAGTAAAACAAGGGTCTCTCCCTCCCAAGCCTGCCCCAGCTGCAGCCACAACACTGCAAAGCAACCACGGCATGCACTGTCTCCAAAAGCCATGCTGTGTCAAATGAGTGGAGGGAGATTTGCTGCACACAACGCAACTGTCTCTCAGGTGGTGTTTACAAGAGAAGGAAGAGGGGAGTAAGGTAACAAGGGAGAAGGGAGAGAGAGACCTTCAGGTTCTTAAAGATCAATACCCTCTCTAACTGGTTCAGGGCTTTGGGCTGTTCCCCACTACTTAGCTCCAGTTTGTTGAGGAGACCTGAAGAAATCTGTGAAAGATAGGCAAATGCATGGTTTAAACAAAGCAAAATAAACCCAAAGAGAAGAATAACCTGGCAGAGTGCAAGGCTGCAGGGCACACTCCTGGCATGCACAGCGAAAAGACAGTACAGGGTAACTGCACAGATCAGACACAAGACAGAGCATCACTTAACCGAGCTGGGAGCAGCCATCACTTGGCAAGGGCAGTCTTCCTAAATTCAGTCACCTTCACTTTACACCTTCTGTATACAGACCATGACAAAGCCTGATACCTGCTCTACATTAGCCTGATCTCTTTCAGCTCTCCATAGGCCAGCCTACCATCATCACAAATCCTGTGACTTTTCCCACAGCAAGAGAAACAAGCAGTCATTAGTTTACTACACAAGAAGTAAAGCCCTAAGCTTTACTAGGTTTCAGACTCCTACAACCAAGCATTCAGTCTCTCAAAACACTGCTATACTTGCCCTGAAATGTATGTTTAGCCTATGCTGTCCCTTTTCTCAACTCATTAAAATAAAAACAGAGTGGAAGTCATAAATTGTATATTCAGCATTAAGTTGAAAGGTAGCTACTTCTTCTCTAGTACTTCTTCCCATCCTGTTGCTCTCAACAGCAGAATCTGTTACCTTTATTGATATTCTTCATATGGAAGATAAAGACTACAGAAGTATATATGGAGTTTCTCAAGAGGACCTTCCTCCACCTAAGAAATTACTACATTAATATTCATATAAGGTCACATAATGGTATTTGAAATACTGAATTCAGCTGCTAAAAGCCTCACTGTATTCATCAGATGGTGGCATTGAACAAATCCAGAACTTCCACCCTCAGAAAACTGTCCATTTAGGGAAAGGTAGATAAAGAAAAGTCTGCTCTGACTTGGCTGCTAATAGAGATGGCATTGATCGTGTGAACTAAGGTTTTCACCACAGAAAGCTGTCCCTTCTACAAGTCACCAAAGCTTTTTCTACAAAAGCTAATTTCATAATGCTTTCATGCTGTTTCACCAGCCTCAAAAAGTTTCCCTTCTACACAGGAGGAACTGGACAAAAATACATCCCAAGAGCTCAGTATTAGACCTATAATGAATGAGGAATGAAGAAAGAAGTTGGAGAGAGAGCAAAAGACAGCAAAAAACTGGAGAATGATACCATCAGGTCCCAGAACTTGCTGGGGTTTTCTAGCCCACAGCAGCTGATGGCTGTTCCCAGAATCCAGACTGTCTCACTTAGACAGCAGTATCACTAACAAGACTTGCCACTGGACTATGTGGACTTAATCCCACAGAATCTATGCCCATTTATGCGGTTAAACATGCTCTTTCAGTGAAATAGGGACTTGTAGGAACGAAGAAATACAAGTGTGGAAACAAACAAAATAGAGCTGAGCGCAAGCCTGAGACAGGAGCAGAACAGTCAACACAGTGCTGAGTCTTACCTTCTTCATGTTCGTTCCCATGTAGCTTTTAGGCTCTTCTTTAAACTGAGGCAACCTGAAATACAAAGAGCAAGCCAAAACACATCATCTTACATGGATTAACAAGAAGGGGAAAGAAACAAGCTCGTCTTTCCAGTCATGCTGCAGATATTAGAAAACCCAGATTAGGTTTTCTTTACAAAGAGAGACTCTCCTAATTTCTTTTCCTGCCAAAATCTGCCAAGGGAAAAAATCCATACAAATACAGATGAGAGGTGCTTTGCACACTATTACTACTAATAGCTGCTTTCCTATATTGATCTTCCTGCCATGTAAATACTACTTATTTTCCTTCAGTGTATGTTTTCAGCAGTGGACTGATTACATTTGTTCAAAACAGGTTTTTCTGAAGCTGCTAAAAACAGCTGCTGAGCCAGTGTCATCCACACCAGGACTTTTGCAGCATACATGTTATTACTAGTCATGGCAATTCTTCTCTTTGAACTTGTAGAAACCCCACTAGTTATCCTGTGTTCTGCATCATATAAACACAATTGTGGAGGACAGCAGATGCACATTTAAGGTGACTCTTTTGAGATAAGCAGTTCCCATCTAAGGATAAGGTAGACCGCTCTCACCTGTGCTACCAAATGACAACATGTACAGCTCTACAACTCCACATACCCTGCTCTCTCTTTTGTTCCTTTACTACAATTCTATCTTTACTTGATGAGGGTATAAAAGCCTTAGAGCACAGCTGTGGCTGTTTCTTTTTCTGGAAAGCAAGACGGCCAAACCACCCCTGCAGTTGCTGACTTTGCCTTGCATCTCTATCCCAATGTCCACAGGCACACATGGTGGTGGTGTCTCCAAGCCTTATCGAGAAGGACAGAGGAGAGGATTACACAGTAAGCAATGAAAAAGCACCAAGTAAAATTCACATATGCATTTGGAGAAAAAGTAATGTGGTCTCTCCTCATTGAAAAGATTGATTCTGACTTTGCCCCATATTCATCCAGTGCACATGATGCAGGGCACACAGAGGAAAAAAAACCTGAGATACCGTTGGAATTGTGTGACAATGGGAAAAAAATATGATGCAACTGTGTTTCATAAACTGTCAGTTTCACCAAAATCCTTTTCTACTAGAAGTATATCTGTACCTGCACATCTCCTTTTTACAATACCCAGAGAAAGTCTATGAGTACTTCAGTATTTGGAGAAACAATCTTGAAGGTAATTAACTTACTTGAGTTTAAAAGAAGTAATCTTAATTACCTGAAGGGTGCTGAAAAGGCAGAACATTTGTCCAAGACTCACAATTTCAAGAGTTTAAAATGCTCTTTGATGTGTGAGGTCAAAGCTCTCAGCTTGAAATCAATGTGTGGCTATTCAACACCATTTCTATTCTCTCTGCTAAAGAGAGCTATATTTTTTAGAGCACCTTTTTTTCAGTGAAGTTTGCATTCTCTGTCCTGAAACTGGTTCTCTATCCTAAAGCTCTTCATTACTTGGCTGTCCATCTCTCCTCAAAGGACACCCTAAACCAGGCAACCTTCCCTACCTCTGTCTCCCTGCAGTCTGACAGGGTCAGCCCTAGAGAAAAGTGCCAAATCCTTCATCCTCTTCCACCTCTAAATAATGACCATTTTGGATGATTTTTCTGAGGGCCCTTAAGTGGAAGTGTGGAATCTTTCTGTCCTTAGAGGGCCATCTCCGCAATGCTGAGGCAAACACAAGCAGGTTTACCTTGTGAAGAGCAGCTGCACCATGTCGACCAGAGTGTGCTCTGCAGATTTTCTCAATAACTCTGTGAAGACAAAAACAAATAACACAGGTGTCATTACTCAGTGTGATATTATCAAGAGGCTTCTTCAAGCAGACTCCCCTCCGAGTCTTGTTTACAGAGATTACGGCAAATTTATTAAAACCAGCTCCAACCCCGCGTTACTGCAAGCGGTCATGGCATCACACGGTGGCGCTGCAAAGCTGGGGAAAAGAGCAGTCCAAACTTGTACAGCAAATGCCCAGCAAATTTTCCATAAAGTTGTAGAAAGACACAATAATATAAAGCTCAGCAGCTTTCCATGGATGCATGCTCTACAACAGAACTAGTTAATGCTGAGGAAAGCTGATCATTTCTTAATGGCAGAAGTATGAACAAACCTACCACTGAGCCTCATTTCGAAGCATATACGGAAACAGGACTGCATGATCTCACACACTGATTCATTGGTGAGGTGGGCTCCCACTGGGGTGAGCAGCAACGTCCTCAGCACCTGCAAAGAACAGCACCAATATGTACCACACCGCAATGATACTTGCATGCATTCCCAAGAGGAGGCTGGTTCCTCAAAAAAGACTGCCATGAGCAGAAAACCTAAGGAGGTTTCTCCTGGAGTCATTTTAAACTGAATGCTGTGCTCAAGAAGCCAATTATGAGACAAGAATGATCTCCTGACCCACTTCTAAAAGAGGCCCAATATGCTGCATGCTACCAGTACTTAAATTCAGGAAATAGATATCTGCTCAGAAGTACATAGACCAAGGAAGTACACAGTCCATAGGTTTGTCTCTACTAAGAATTTTTCTCAAAAATAAGCTTGAGCACTCCATATTCTTAATTAACCCCCCCCAACACAGACCATGCACAAGGTAGGATTATCAACACTACCACATTATCAAGTCCATAATTTTAAAATCATTTAATTTAAGCTTTTAACTATTTTCATCTGGAAAAGCTTTTACCACAGGTATATGAGCCATCTGTTTAAAAATAAAGTCTGTCACTAAGCTCCTACAGAGTCAAAACATTGCTCCCTCCTCTTCATCTCTATGTAACAGGATATGTTCCACAACAGGCAGCAACCATTACGGTAATTACCGTTTCTCTCCACTTACCTGTAGGATTTTCATCAAGACAACCTCATCACTTGCATGATCTGTGCCCACAAATCGGGCATGAGTGACAGCATCTGCCATGTTCTCCATCCCCTCTGCTGTGCCCTCATGGCTGGGATCTGAATAACAGAATAAAAATATGTGCCAGGGAACAGCTATCTACAGCCTACCACCTCTATGGGGAGACATCGACACAGAGATACTGTGTGACCTTCAGCTTCCTCAATTTATGTGACTTGCAGTGAGTTGACCCGACAAGAGCATAACTCACCTCCCACTAACAGGCTTTATGACTGGGAGCTTTCAGAAAGTCTAAGAGTCTACTTACATTTGCAAAGAGATATAAACTAACAAAGAAAATAATTACATTTCTGTTGTTACTGGTTCTCTGTGTTTTAGGTGTTAACTTCTAAGACTGTGTCCTGTTCCCTACAATATAGCACAATCACCTGTTAAATGCATTCAGCGCCTCCTTGGGAATAAAGAAAAACGCTCTTAAACATAGGGAACCTAAAATTTACTCTCATGAGAAGAAAATGCAAAACAGATTCCACTAAAATTGAGAAGGGAAAATTGTCTCTTGTTCTACATCCCTCCCAAGGAACAAGAGCTGGGAAGGAATGGACCAGTAGCTTTCCCCAGAGAAAACAGTAGACAGACACAATCACAGTTTAGATATCAGAGTTGCAGGCCTCCCACTTCAATCATTCATCAAGGCTCCTTCTCTCCATTTCATTCTTTCACAGCTACAAACAATGGTGCAGTTGAGAGAATGTTTAGGATGAGATTGTTGCTAGTAACTGTATCTCGTGCTACATTACAGTGGCTTCAGAAAAGCTGCCTCTGGCTTTGATTTCATTCTCACTTAAACAATATGGCACTGGGCAAGAATCTTGATACCCTTCTACCTAAACAGTCATTAGGAAAGAAAGGAGACAACCTAAACATTGCTTAAAACCTCATTAATCGGCGGTGGGGCCTCTTGAACTCCAGCAAGAATGATGCTGACAGAGGAACCAAGCAAGACCTCGTATGCTTTGCAGAGAAGCTTCACAGATTTCCTCTTTGACTCCAGTAATGTTCACACCTAGGAAGGGCTAAGCCCTAGGTATTAAAGAAAGCTGCCCTTATTGTGGTCCAGAGACAGCAGCCTCTATCATGCTCTTATCCTGAGCGGGTGCAGGGAAAGAAATTTCTCACAGTTGTGTAAAACTGAAATGACATCAGTGTACTTCAGAATCATATAAATCTGCATAGGAACACCACTTTGCCATTGCCATCTCTTACAGATCCCTATTAAGAGCTTTCTTGCTTTTGACATTGTTCACACACACACACAGAGAGAAATCTTGCATAGTTTAGAGCGAGTTCTTCTCCTGGTTTGGCAGGCAAACTTCCTTGAGCTATTAAGGAGGCTGTTCTAAAACAAATCGGTCACTTTTTACCTAGTTTAGCAGCACCATGCAACAGGATACAAAACTCTGATATAGGGAAGCATTAGGTAGGAGGTCTAGCTGTCAAAAGCAGTCCCCTGCATACCCCACAGTTAGAAGCTACCACTCTTCTACCAGAGGCAATAAAATCAGTCATAGGTTGGTGTCTCATGCACTCTTATTCATGGAGGCCATAGCTTAAATCACCAATGGTGATGTAGGCTTATTCTGAATTGTCTTAATTAAATTAGGCAAAGACCAGTGGTGTGACAATTCCAGCACCTACATTAGCATTACTGTTAACCATCCTCAATGACCACAGTGGAAAGCAGCCCAGTGGGAATCAAGACGAAAAAGCAACTTGTTGCAGAAAAGGCTCTCACAGGCAGAACACATAGATTCACTTCACTGTCACCTTTTCCAGGAGACGTGAGTTACTCTAGTCTTAGGGATATATTTAATCGTAGTTATGGATAAACAGTGTGCGAGAAAAGGAAATACAAGCAAGTTGTGTACATGCTTCTGTAACAGATCTATGAGTACTGCTTTGCTGTTCTAGCCCCTACCTCCAACACCTCTCTCCCAACACACACCACGCCTGACTACTTCAGTTCTGGCTCCCTGCAACAGCACTACAAATTCAGGTCAATTTATAAAGCCTCTTGAGTTCAATTAAAAGCACAGATACTTCTACTTTGCAGAAACAAGATACAGAAGAAAATCTTTGTTCCCTTGTGAGAAAACAGTACAGAACGATGTATCGATGCCTGCTCAGAATCACTAACAAGAAGAAGTTTGAGTGAGCACAACACCAGTTAGAAAATTGCCATCTACAATGCACAGATCTAGACACCCCATCCAGATATGCACATTTCATACAGGGTGCAGTCTTACAACAGATGGGCAAAAGAACAAACAGAAATCAGAAAATCCAGGTTCTGAACCAAAGGGAATTCAGGAAAGCCAGAAGCCTGCTCAGCAGCACCTTTAATGGAACTAAAATAAATCACCAAGGAGACAGAAAAGGTAGAGGGGAGAACAAGCTTTAAACTCCTTAAACAGCAAGTCCTCTCACTGGAAATTGAGCAACAGCTACTTACTTACAGATAGGTAGTTTTCAGGAACATCAGGGAAAGCTAACTTTAGAAATGGAGCCAGAAGCTGCTGTGGACAATAAAAAGACCACATACCTTTTCTGAGGGAAATACAGAAAAACCCAATTCTGAAATTTAGCCACCAGTCTTCCTATAGCTAAGGTTTGAATTCATCCAGTAGGCTGACAGCTCACTAGCTACTGCAAAACTGCTGAGCAAGGAAGTAACTAATCTGAGGGATAAAAATCAATGGGAGTTTAGTATTGCCACACAGTTTTCTAGTACTTTAAAAGTTACTGTGTAATTTATCAACTAAAACTCTTGTAGAAGAAGTACTTAGAGCAGAGGATAATCACTGTAATGCTAACTATTCCTGCTAAAACACACACGTGGTGGATATCAGGTAATTTTATCTGAGCTGTGATTGCACACTATACCATCAGTGAATTTGCAATTCAAACTACAAGAGATCAGAAGTCTTAAAAGTCTACTCAAGAATTACTTGTTTCTAACTGCTTTTAAAACATACCCCTCAGCAATACTGGCCTAAAAAGGAGACAGATAACCACCTTCTGACATGTGACAGAAGAAAAAAACAATGAGACTGCACAAGGATTAGCAATGAAATACTTTGGAAATGGGAAAAGAAAGCCATTTTAAACAAAGATATTTATCAGAGGAGTTTGGCCCTTTCACTGCACCCTGGTTTTTGACCCAGTGGGTACAGCAAAAACCAACCACTCACAGAAGAGACAAAGCTAGTGTCACTTTTTAAAAATGTGCTGGCTTCACCTGTCATTATGCAGCTCCAAAACACAATATAAATATCTGCCACACCGCAATTTCCCTACTATGGTTATGCCAGCATCCTTCTCTCTTGCTCTGTATAGTTTGAAACAGATTTGTACATTAAGAATAGTTTTAAGCATTTCCTATGTGTAGGCAAACAGTCTTTAGACTACCTTTAGTCTCATATTACGAAAAGAAATTATAATACCAAAAAGCTATCATTTAACAACACAACCTAGCCAGATGTTCAGTCAGCACCACTAATCCCAGCCTAACTGGTATCTGGAGCAGCACAAAGGACAAGGCTGCTCTGAATGTCACCTGAAGCAACAACGAAGGTCTCAGATTACAGGTTCTGCCCCAGAAAAAAAGCCAGGCAGAGAGTCTTCCACTGCCTACTACAAAGACAACCAATCACCAACAGTTACAGGGATGCACTCTTATTGGAGTGACCCAACTAATATTCTAAACAACATGAAGCTAGAGAAAGGCTACAAATTCTTAACCCCAATTTTTCCTGTTTCTGTCTCAAATCAAGCGTTTGTTGACAGTTGCCTGTGCAGACATTTGCCCAGACACGTGATACAGATCATAAAAGCCCAGAAGAGGAGTCCATACCTCACTGCAATGCTGAAAGTCATATATTTTGCATTATTGCTTAGTCCTTCAGGGGGACATGTTTTACAGGCTTATTTTTTAAGATTTCTTTATTGTCCTAGGAACTTATGTCATTATTGCATCATTCTAGTTATATTTTTGCCACTTAATTATAATTTTGCCACTTAATTATATCAAATACTACCCACTAATTGAAGTTTCATACACTAGATTTTCAACAAAAACTTAAATCTTTTTTCCTGCAAGTCTCTATTTTTGCCCATTTTAGTTCTGTGTCTTTCCCACAGAAGTGATTTGCACAGACATATAGCCCTTTCTTTCTCTAGCTACCTTCATGCTATCTCCAAAGAACTAAATATTGAAAACAACAGTACCAAAATTCAAAGCATTCCCTTACAATGCAAAAGGAGAAAAAGAACTGAGAAATCTGAACTCAGGGGGAGGGAAGATTGATAAAATTATTTTCTTCAAGTGAGACTACGTACAAGCAAACACAGATTACAGGTTTTGTAATTCACACAGGTATGATCAGAAAGTACTAACAGAACTTACAGAGAAAATCAAGCATCACTAATAATGCGATGACACATTGACGGCAGACAGAAAGCCAGCTAATGAGTTACAAGCCAGCTAAGTGATGGGAACTGACCACATGCACATTATTAGTCTTTCACAGATACAAAGGCAAATGTGCAAATTTGAAAGTTTGGGCAGTAGCAAAACTGTCTCTGCCATGACAACTGTGGAAAGTGAAGAGTACTGGCACACCACGGGACAAGGTCTGGGACCGGGCAAAAATCATCCTCACTCTAGAGCAGAAATGTTAGTGCACAAAACTAAATAAAACCTCTTGCATTTCTAATATGTTACAACATTGTAATCCAAACTGGTATCCTTCCCTCCCAGGCCCTTTTGCTTGGAAGGCATTAAAAAGCAGCTGGGGACCAGCACAGTCCTGCAGCAGGCCCTAAGCATGCACAGCAGCCAGGGCAGAGCCGAGGCTTTGGTTCTGTTTCCAGACATTGCTGTAGCACCATGAAAGATCAGCCAGTAAGACATTAAGAAACTGCTGATGCCAATTTCCCCAGTGTTAATGACAATCTTCTTATTTCCCCGATCTCCACACTAAGACTGCAAGCATGTATCCTGGCCAAAGACATAGCTCACAGAGATGCTTGCATTTGGCTGGCATTTTGGTAAATCCCAGGAAGTCACATAACATACCTATTAGTGCATACGAGAGGAACTTATTCACAGAGGTGAGTGCCAATCCAGTTATGGGGCCTGTAGTGTCTTCAGAACGGATTACTTCCAGAAAAGGCCGAAGAAAGACATTAGGTTCAATTTCAGATAGCTCTGTAAAATAAAAATAATTTTTAAAAAACAATTAGACTTGATTCCTTAGGATTCATTTTCTCTTTAAGAATATACAGCAAGTTTAATCTCAGAGAAAAAAAAGCCTGCTCTAGGTTAGTTTCAGAAGTCTGGTGGGAAGGTCAAGGTTGTTTTTACATATATATATACACACACAAACATGCACATAGGTATATGTATATATTTTAAAAGCAATGGTTTGTAAAGTTCACTTCCTTGTGATCTTCAAAACAGCTTTCTGGAGCCTTCTAATCTTATTGTAGGACCACTCTGTAAACACCACAGAGGCCACTGTTACCTAAATTTATGCTTTAACTCACTGGCAGATTCAGTTGCATTTTCCTGTTACTCTTGGAATTGTATATTCCTAGTATATTCCAAATTCCTAAAACTCTTGGAATCTCATGAACTATGTAGACCCTGTACCACCTTCTGCCACCCCTGTAACATCCTACTACAGATAAAGCCTCGTGCTAATCACATGCAGAGTACAAATGTACAACCAGGTTCATTGGATCTCTTGCAGCTCTTTGCTTGAATACAAATTGCATTTCTGCACCACTAAATGTTTGCTTGGCAAAGACAGGAAAACCCTGCAAGATAACTTAATTTAAAAACTCCTCTGTCTTGCTCTCAGAATACCTGTATAAGCCTCTCAACCAAAGAATTAAAAAGGCCACTCTTCTCTACTTGCTGCTTTGGCCAGCAAGGATCCTCTCTAAAGCTGCAGTACAAGAAGGCAAATGCACTGAGCTACTGAGCTGGAGAAAAAACAACTAACAAGCTTCCTGAACTTTCCCAGATGATCAAGGGATGCTTTGGGATTGAAAAAGAAATATAGAAGAGAATAACCAGAACTAGGGAAATCGACCAAGAAAAACAACCAAAAAACCCACACCAAAACAAAAACCAAGCCCAACCAAATAAAACACAAGGCATCAAGATAAGAGGAGCCCTTTGGGGGATTTAGGAGAAAAAGCATTAAAAAGCAGGTGAAGGCAACCACAACACAGCCAGTACAGAGGCACAGAAGAATGCATTAAAGGTAACTTGAATAATTCTGAGACTAGAAATTTTTAAGTACAACACTTGGCTCAACATGCTGAAACCTACTTTTTATTCCTAATAAAAGTTAACAAGTCTAATGGCTAATACTGTCACAGGTTCACTGGCATTCATATTCTTGATAATCAAATATTGCACTTGTCTGTCACATAAGCTTCTTTGAGGTAGGGAGAAAAAAAGACTGGAATTCCTGAATCCTTAGATGAGCTGCTGCTTTTCTATCTACCAACATAATTCAATTATTTTGCTGAGGGAAAAAACCCAAACCCCTTATTCTGAGATAAGTGAAATTCTATTTTATCACAATTCCTATTGAGGAACCTTAAGTATCAAAGCAAAAAGTCTATCAGAAAGTATGTTAACATAACTCTGTCAAATTATGGCAAGGAAGCAAAGGAAGAAAAATAATACAGGGGCTTTTGTCTCAAAATTTAAGAGCACAGAGAAGAAGCTCAGAGTGCTGTTAACTAAAGCAAAACTGCCATTAAAAGGGATTTTGGGAATCATTATGCCATCTCTTAACATTTCAGTTCAAATAAGGCCAACACCACTAACTTGTGAGGGGTTAAAAGGACATGATTCAACCTTTTTGGCTTAAGAACAACTCCCCCAATTTGTCAGATAATATCCTGGTGTGACATTACAATTGTGTCACCTCTCAATAGCACATGGAAATGCAGCTGATCATAAGATATTTTTATTGATGCTTTTTTAAGTGTGCTTTACAGAACACTTATTTGGTTACAAGCACTTGGACAGCATATTAAATACAGTAAGACCACTAGGGATCAAAACTCAAATTCTTCTTTCCCAAAACTGATCCTTTCTATAGACCAGACCATAATCCTGTCAATTCCTCCAGCCTCATTCAAACCACTGAGCCCCAGGATGAAAAAGCTGCACTTGATTAGTAAGAAAAACGGGACTTCAGCAGATGTGCATCCCTGCACATGTAGAACAAGACAATGAAGACACACTTGCTAGCAGAGGATGAATAGGGCACCATTAATACATTTTTTGGGACAACAAATAGATATCTTCTTTACAAGAGTAGGGACAGTTTCAGGTTTTTCCTTTCCATTAGAATTGTGAATCTTGATGTCATTAAAGATCATATTCCCTTGCAGTCTAACTGAAATTTGCAACTTACATGAAGATCACAAAACAGCTTGTCATAATTAGGATTTAACTTAGGCACATATTGTTGATTACACAGCAACTTTGGCCAGTTTCCCTAATATTCAGAGATTCCAGACTTTATGGTGACAAAGCACTTCACATTAAGATCTCTGAAACTGATGGTTTATGCGGTAAAACTGTTTACATTCAGTAGTTGGTGCTGTGGTACTAAAAAAAAAAAAAAATATTTAAAAATATGCTAGACAAGAAGAGAGCATTTTTAGTGCAGGACTTACCCACTAAAGGACTACTATCTGAAAGATCTAAATGTCAGTGAAACACCAATCACACTTCTCATTGCTTGCACAGGAAGAGAATTCACGTGATAAATACGAGCTCTTCTTACCAGAAGCATTTGCAGGCACTGAGGACTTACAAGGGTCACCAGCTCCCTTTTCAAGGCAGAACTTAATCTTGGTACTGGTCCTTTGCTTCAATGGGAAGTTTGGGAGCCCCAGCATAACACTCGTATTGTAGCTATTCTTGCTGTATCCTGTCTTGAAACAGATTACTTTCATGGGCTGAAGAAGGTTCAGCATCTGAAAGTGGCACTAAAGCTACCTGGAAGTTTTTAACCCAGTGGCAATTTTGCAACAAGCCAGTAAATCAAACATATATTCTCTTCTTTTAACTCAGTCCTGTTGAGCTCAATGAAGTTAGTTCAGAAGCTCTTTCCTCAACAGGTTTTCTTAGCTTTGTACACCAAATGTGGCAGTGTCCAGAACAAACCTGCCAGCCCTTTTGGATCAATAGCTACTACTGCAAGGTGCACTCCATGCCAGCTTTTCTACTACAGCTCAGGTTTGATCTAGAGCACAGAACAGTAGGGCACGAATAGCACTCTCTTCACAGTACTTTGGTAAGGTGGGACCATAGTCTTTTGAGGGAATTGTTCTCCCCAAAAAGTTAAAACTTCACAAAAGAGACACTACAAGAAGTCCTGCCATCATCTAAATGTAAAAGCAATACTGTGCTCTTCTGAAAATACCTAGGAACCTCAGAAAAGGTAGGAAAATAAATTATTACTTTAATAATTCCTTGTGACAAAACAAAGGCTATAGAAGGTACATACTAAATGTCTGGAAGTACATACTTGATATTCATAACAACATTCCAAAAAAAAAGTAGCTCTGACTTTTCAACTCTGGTTCTTGTTCTGCCAGATTCAGGTTCAGGCATTACAAGTGAGGAATTCTCCAGTGAGAGAACTGAGAACTGCAGATACAGGTGTTTCTCGCATTATTTTCTAGCAAGAGACATTTCTCAGGATGGTTCTCTGCTTAAGTAATCCATTTCAACTCTGAGGAAAAAAACCAACCAAACAAAAAACCCATCCAAAAACCCACCAAACCTGTAAGTATTACTTCAGCCAAGGGTATTCAAGAGGAAAAACCGAGTAAATATCCACGAAGAAAACAAAGTTTCACAAGGGACTCCTTCAAGCAGCCTTCCTTTGAAATCTACTCAAGGCCAGGGAAAAAATTGTATTAAAAGATGACTTAGTCTTAAATTAAGAGCCTGGTCTGCTTTGGGGACCAGCTGGAAAGCACTTCCCATTCTTTTCGTAAAGGTCTGTTCAACAAAATTTCAGAAAAGCAAGCAGAGACCAGCATCAGCACAACACTCAGAAATGCTCAGCTAGCCTAAAGCAGTACGTGGAAATTGAGAAGAAGGGAAAGAGTATCTTAAGTAATGTATCAGAAAGCCAACTCTTTAGGCTGGCAATTTTAACGAGGACAGAATTCCTTTGAGACCACAGTGCTTTCCTTCATTCTTCCTATGGATTATTTGCACTTAGACACATTTGTCTATAAAGATATTTAAACAACTAATTCATATTTAAGCACCTAACTCCCATTTCAGCAACCCCATCCAGCCGTTCTGGCACTTCATCAAACAAACTGCATCAGACCTCCGGCGTCCCCTTTCTCCTGAAGTACAGGAGCAGGTCCCCCTCGGAAGAGTTTTCTTATTGTTAGCACACTGTTGGCACATTCCTGATCTAAAACGCTCACATAAGCTGCTTTCTCTGGCAGTTCAACTCTTCACTCCTGAATGACTCCTATCAGGATCGGCTATGCGTTCCGAATCAGAGTAAATGAACAAGAAAAAATTGTTTATGACAAGTTATTTCAACATCATTTGTCCCGGGGACAGGCAACTGCAACCCAAACCACATGACCTGGACTCCTCTTATGCAGCAGCTGTTGGCCTTTGATGCCCAGCCCTCAGAAAGGCTGGCTCAATTGTATCCCACGCACCTCCGCAGTGCAGTCGCGCTCAGACAAGAGCAATGCTTTGAGCACACGCTATTACGTTCCCTGCTTACAAACTGAGCTGTACGATTAACAGGCATTCTCTTTTCTTAAGGTGAGAAAAAGACCAAGATAACACTGTAATAGAGAAGAAATCCAGCTTTTTGGGACTCTTGCCTTGGGGCTCAATCAATTTATGCCACAGAAAATCAAGGTATCAGCAAGTGCTTCCTGCGTCATCCTCAAAACCACTTTATGCAAACACTGCCGTTCTGGCCCATGCAATTTATTCTCAGTTCGCCCAACAAACACCAAAACATTTTGTCTTTTCACTCAAAGGATGAGAAGCCCCTGCAGTCTGGATCAGCAAGTTAGACTGAATAAGTTACAAGGAAAAAGGACAAAATTGTACTTGCTTTTTAAAACTGTCTAAAAGTATGGAGTAGTCACACTTTTTGGATTTTCATAAACATTTTAACTGCTCAAATAAGTACTGGCTTAATCTCAGCCACGTCAAAATGCAGGACTGCAGGGAAAGGAGAAATTCTTTTGAGTTAGTCCTGTGATTATCAGCTGTTTTAATTTAGAGGCAAACAGAACTATAGTAACTTGCTCCTCTAAAACTTTGCAGAGCTTGAATTTGCTTTATATAGAGTCCCTAGATAACAGGCACTGAACAGTATATGCGTACTGGTTCTAGGTGCCCTGGCAAAACTGCAACTACAGGAGCTCTACAGCTGATAAACAGAGGAGGCGCATGTTTTTCACCACTCCAAAAACAAATTCTCCAGACTGACTGGAACACATGCCACTGCACCTGAACTGAAAAACATGCCCTGACTTCTAGCTAGCAAGTTTACTCCAACTCTGACATTTAACTCCAAATCAGTAATGGCCAAATAATGTTGGATAACAAGTGTAAAAAAGCTACACTATAGATGATCCACACTCATTTGTTCCTGAGCGTATGTTCTGCTCTGCACAGCCCTCGTACAGGCAATGTTTCAAGTGAAAAGAATCCTCTGCCATCTGTCCCCTATAAGGGGATCCTAGTTGTTGTTTTCATCTTGTTTTTCTTGCAAGTTCTAGACCTGCCCTTGCAACACAGTGCAATGTGTAGCACATTGTAGAGCTTTTCTGATCTGAAAGGAGAACAGATTGCCACCTATACAGTCTGACTCAGCAGCTAGTGTTATGAGAGAAAGCTCTAGATCTCCTTTCTGAAAATAATAATGGCAATGTCCACTAAACTTCATAAACAAGAGGTCATCAAAAGCCACTGGATATTCTCTCCAGGTTCCCAAAAATATCATTGTTTTATCCTAAATTAAGCTCTTAATAGATTAAGAAAACAGTATTCTGCCAGCTAGGGAGAAGCTGAGGAGCCAGAAGCTTACATCCTAGTTTCCAGAACCCATAAATACTGTGGGGATTGCACAACACAATATACATACCGTGCAGATGTGTGGAAGCAAGCTTTGTGCATCTCTGAAATCAATACTTCCCTACAGCATGTGATATCAAAAGCTTTACATACAATAAAAATAAACAGGCTGAAAATCAAGGATATTCAAACCAATGAAGGAGAAGTGTGAATTAACTGCAATCCTTTTGAAAGGATATCTGTAAAATATACTCTTCAAAGCTAATGCCCTATGAATTAAAGTGGTCATTCAGGGGCCCCAGCCCACCAAATCAAGAGGGAAACAGTGCCATTCACAGCCACACATGAATGCAAAGCTGGAATTACAAATGCAGTTTGACAAGGGGAACCTAGAGCTGTCAAGCCTGTTCTGTTTGCCTAATTTCATTACAATGGCACAAATACTTTCATTTGTCACACTCCAGCTTCATGTGTTTATCTCCCTTTCATTAAACATGACTTTAACAAATTATTGTTCCATAGTGCCAAGATCTCAAGCACCCTTCAGAACTGAGATTTTTCTTTTGGAGAAGCATGACAGAATGCATACTGAGCATTTGATTCTTCACATCCTTTGGTTAGGGCAGCATAAACTCAACTAAAATATTGTCTTCTATAGAATTAGTTACATCCACCAGTGAAGCAGAGGCAGTGACAATGCCACAAGTGTGAGCCATTAGTTATCAGGAGTTTCATCTGATGCTATGCTTCAAATTCAGCTGTTCTGACTGACCATTAAAAATTACTGGGCATTTTTTCATAAGCAGGTATTTGCTAGAGTATCTTCAGCCAAAACTATGCTGTAAACTCTAACTGTGTCTCCACTGTTACTTTAAGTAATTTTCACCCAGCTGTAGTATTCTGTTCTAGAGTGGTATTACAAGAAGCAGAAGATACTTCAATCACAAGGAAAGCAAATGCCATCAACACAAGTATGGAGCTACACAGGAGGCAAACTTCCATGGTTTCTATTCAGATGGACTTAAAGTACAGACATAACTACTTGCTCCACCTTGAATTTTTAATGCCAGTCATGAAGGCTGCTGAGTGTCTGGATATGAGGTTATTTCAAAGTTGAAGTTTAATTCTGTCTTTATTTCTTAGCACTGAGGAGACAGCAGAGATGGGCATAATCACATATTGACAAACTTTTTTCTGAGCTACAGTTGATGTGTACTGGTCAGAGGTTATAATCAAAAGACTCTGCTTCAAAATAAGAACAGCTCTTGAAGTAAACTGAGGGGTAATTTAGCACAGTAAGGTTGAAGGTCATCAGGAGTAGACCTTACTACAAATCCTAGACTATTTCCTCTCATCCTGTGACCTGAACACCTCTGAAAGGACATGACTCATTCTGTTGAAAGGCAAAATTCAAGTAACTATATAGTAAAAGCCTCCCATCTCCAAACTAGTCTCTCATGAGTGTGTCTTTTGCCAGTGTGAAGAGTAATAAGGGGAATTTCAATGCTAATCCATCCTTGTTTTCATGAAACCCTTCCTCCTGCATCACAGTAGAGGAAGCATTAGGGCACCGCTTGATTTTGCTAGCACATTTCACAGTAAGATTGTTTACATATGATAGAAACAAGCAAATTCAGAACTGCCTTAATAGTTTTTTAATCTCCCTTACAGGAAGGCTGATCACTCTGAGGGAAAAGAGATGGGGTAATACAGCTGACCTAAGCCTCTGATAGGTTTTGGAATATACCACCACTTTTGGGGCTTTTAGAAACAGAAACAAGCTCTAAACTGTCAATGCAAATTGTAATGGCACTTAATTCTACTCCAGAAAACTGAACTCCCCAATGACTCTACAAAAACCAATTTGAGATTTTATCCATTTTTGAAGCATTTTTCTCCCATGGTGGAAGTTACTTAGCCTGAAGCTCCGAAAAGCTTTCAGGGGAGAAAAAAAACCAAAAACCCTTCCCATACAGCTGCAAGGACAAAGTTCTTCAGTACGCTAAACTGCTTACAAGTTTCACAGGTAATTGACGCTTAACATCCACTCTTTAAAACTCCAACAAAACAAAACCATCCCATTAAAAACAGGCAAGTAAAATGCAGGCACACGTCACCTTTTGTCTGTTTAGAGCCAGATGAAATTGTTTCAAAAGATTCTTGCAGAAAATCACCATGCATATGACAACACCCAGTTCCTGTGATGAACCTGCACCAGGGTCTGAAGTTCAGAACCCACAGGCACTTCTCCAAGCCAATGACATTCAACTCTAAATGAAATTACTAAACCAAAATAAACCAAATCAAAAAGCAGCCATCCCATGACAAATTCACCTGCCCTTGACCAAATGCTGATAGTTATTGATCTTGCTGCAGTTGTGAATTAGAGCCAGGTTTCCCAAGGTTTCCTCCTAATACGAGGAAGAGAGCGTGGCCACTCTAACAAGACGGACTAGGCTAAATGAAACCTGTGGGGAATTGCACACTGCCAAGTCCAGAGGATGAACTTCGCTGTTCATCTTACTGACAGCACAAGTTTGATGTATGTCAAGTTTAAGCACTCGTTTTCCTCTCTAAAAGAAATGGGCACATGTTGAAGAAACAGCAATTAGATTGTGACACTCTACAGAACCCTCTTCAGTCACTGGACTTGCTTCACTATGGTATTTTACACATCTTGCACAGTACCAGGCCCAAGCTAAAGAGGCAATTTAAAAGCCCAGGAGAAATTAAAACTCCTTCCCTGGTATTTTAAAGCACAGTAATTCTCCACAGCTTTGTGTGCCTACCATGCTATGAATAGAGCTCTCATTGCAAATTCACCATGTTGTGAAAAGGAAAGCTTCACTATTTCTAAGAGGCTGGAGAAAAAGATTACAGTTTTATCATCAATTAGCTGTCTGGATGTTACTCTATTGTTTACCCTTTCCTCAAGGGAAGCCCATGAGTGCCAAGGGGAAGAATTAAAAGGAAATTGAAGAACAACAAATCCCAGATAAGCCAAGACATTTCTTGTGTTGCCAGAGAATCAAAAATGCATCAGTGAGACAGATGAAATCCAAAGGATAAAATGAAGAAAAGCCTGATGACCCAAGAGGGAAGAATCTTATAATATAAAAATCTCTCAAAAGTTTAATGTACCTATCTCCTATTCAACCTGAACTCATCTAGGAGACATTGTGCTTCACCATATTATCAGAAAGTAAAATTCCCAGGTGTTAATGGCAAAATACGATGGCCCAGAGCTCAAGAATCCACACACCAGGTTACCACAGATCAAAACAGGAGACTTGAGGAGAGCAGGATGCAAAACATCATGGGGATATTAGTTTCAAACCTAGAGACATGGAACAGGAAAAAAAAGGAAGACGAGCCCAGCCTGCTGGCAGCCAACCCAACCATTACCTTAAGACATTCCAACAGTAAAAACATTAAGCGACTTTCTTTTTCCCCCACAGCAATAATTGAAGCAATCAGTAATCCGTGCACACGCACACCCCAAAAATTAAATGCTGCCTGCATTAAAAGGCAGCTCTGTTCCTAGAATGATGACAACAAGTGAGTGTTATGTTCTTGCAAATGGAGTGGGGAAAGAAATTAATTTCTGCACACTGCAATGTGCTAGAGCAATCCACTGATACAGGGTCCTGATCACACATGAAAGGAAACAGAATTCTGAGTTTTAAAACTTTTGCTTTTTTTTTTTTTTTTTGTTACAGTTTTTGTATCTGAAGACATCTGTGAATGCTATTCAACTTCAGTGATCTCCAAGTAGGATGCATCTTAAGACAGGCATCATTGAAACAATATTGTATCAGTCCCCAACTCCATTAAACACATTTTTTTCCATGCTCTGGAATCATGTGTCAGCTGTAAAACAATAAAATGTCTGTGAAGAATCCAAATGGCCTAAAATCTATGTGAAGAAATAGAATACTGGCTACAGGCTCTAAGAAAGTGTCAAATAGATCTATTTTAGTCTATTACTAATGGTTTTGATCTAGTACATGCCCATGACAGAAGAAACCACTACTGAGTGGTTCAGAAGTTCCACTGAGTGATCCTGATAAAGGTCATCACTGACTACATGCTGGCCAGCAAGGCTGATGTAAAAGTGACAGCACAGCACAGAACTTCAGCTCACTCAGGCAAACACGGCTGTTTGTTCAGGCCAGCCCCCGGCTCACACACTTAGGCAAGGCTTCTCCAACCCGTCCCGGCTTCCCCCAGCGTACAACGCAGCCTGGCTCTCCAGCTGGAACACACAACACACACTGAACAAGTCAGCGGACACAACTCTGCTTTAACCTCTCACCCCTAGCATTTCTGCTGCCACGACGTCTGGGATAGAGCCATTATCCTTCAACAGCACTTATTCCCAAGACTTGGTAAAAAGCCAAAGACAGAAGAATTTCCTTTTGATTTTCAAGCCTAGACCTGCAGAATTTGCTCTGACAGGATGTAAGCACATATACAAATGAACTGACCATCAAGTGGTGGCAAGGTCCTTGATCACAGACAGGCAAATCAGTCTACTCAGCCCCTGCCACGCATCTCCCTTTCATGCTCTTGGGCAAGTCACTTCATCTCTGTTTCAACCCCTCATATGAAAAGAGAACATATTTGGCCGTAAGTGCTGTGCTATAAGATTACCTAGAACTATTATCCAAAAAAAGCAGCTCCAAAAGGCAGTAACAGTATCCAGTAAGAGCTTCCTGCCCTATCCTCCCAAAATCAGAAGTTAACTAAGACTCTTAGTCAAAACATCTATTTTACAAGTTGATATTTAAGTTAGGAAAATATGAGAAGTACTATATAATACAAGTTAAAATCAAAATTATCTTTACAGTTTAGCACATAGAAAAACAGCAGCTGAGCTTGTGAAATATCAACAAAATTTACAGGGACAAACTGGAGAAAAAACTTGGCAGTGCTTGGCCACTCACTTTTGGGGTGTCAGTGTTAAGAAACTTGATTTTAAAAAAAGCTACCTAATTTTCAGAAGAGCTAAGGAATGAGGGGAAGAAAATATACATCTTTTTCTAAAGAGCAGCAGTTAAACTGCTAGTAAATTCTCACGACCTTGTCAGAATGAAACCACTTGACACACAGCAGCATTTTCAGCTCTGAGACCAGTGCTTAAAACCAGGAAGTGACTCTAGGTAACAGAAGGACTTCGAGAGCCCTTCCAAAAAGTTAGGATGAAATCCCAAAGCCCTGGGAGAGCAAGGCAAGCACCTGTTTTCCTGAACAGTCGATTTTTTTATGCTGCATACTTTACACAGAAGCTGCATTATTCTGGAGAAGCAGCATTCCAGCCAAAAGTGCACAGTTAATGTTTTTGCAGCCCCCAGCTTACAGTGATGGATGACCATTTTATAATGAAATAGTTTATGCTCAATCAACTTACAAATAACGGATGTTTTATCACACTGAATTAAAAAGAATGTTTTCAACCAAAAAAAAGAAAAAAAAAAAAAAGAAAAAAGGAAGCAACAGGAGAGGATCAGTGATGAGCAGAGGCAAAAGTTATTCCTATTAAGGGTAAAAACATCCAGATGATAGTTCACTTTAACTCTTTCACTGCTTCCAATAATACATGGAAATGATGCACAAGGTAGTATTTGCCCTGAAAACACCTACACGTAAGTTCTGTTCCAGACCACTGAGACATGAGACTTTTCTGCTTCTACAAAAATAATTTGATTGCATAACATCTCAATTAGTTTTCTAAAAACCTAAGGCTAATAAGTAAGCACTGTCTGAAGATAAACCTTTCAAAATACTCAAATCTCTGATGCCCATTCAGCATTACCAAAATCATTCCTCAGACAACTCCTTATCAGCTGTGGGGCTTTCTCCTCCTGCACTTCCACCTGTCAATGCTGAGAGATAACCAGAGAAGTAAATGCCTTGTACTCAAAAGGCTGCTGCAATTGCTAGGTTAAGTTTTGGAACCAAACATCCAAATTCAACTGATAATCATGACTCAGTGTTATACTGTTATACCACAACTGTTACTGTTGTTACACACTACAAGTCAAGAAACCCCAGAGCTGGCAGGGCCATATGTGAATCAACACAAGTCCTTCAAAATGCCAGCAGCAGAAGCATTCCTTGTCCACTTTTTCCAAAATAGTGTATGAAAAAACATCTAGCTAGTCCAAACACGCCAAATCACGTGAGAATGGAAAGATAACCTTACACTTTTAGGAAAAACATCTCTTCTAATACGAATAAAGTAATGCAAGAATGCAGAATAGTGTGAGATGCAGTGACAGAACCTACATGGGGAATGCCAGTTGGGTATTGTGAAAGATATTTTCTAGAGAAGGGTGGTCAAACACCAGAACAGTTTGCTCAGAGAAGCTGTAGAAACTCTCTGTCCCTGGAAATAGTCAGAATTCAGCAGGCTTTAACCCTGCATACAATCTCACTTCCAAGCTGGTCCTGCATTCAGCAGACTATCTGAACTCCAGAGGTCTCTTCCTACTTAAATTATTTAAATTCTGACTTGTGCTTACCAGCAACAAAAAAACCCCTCTGTTATTGTACATGTAGGCACTCTAACCTCCATTGAGTGAAGAGAGTTTCCCTTTGCAGATCTTCTATTGGTTAGTAGCAGCAATCAATAAATACCAAGCAGAACCTCACTCCAGAACTATACCTAGAAAACATTCTTGATTTTCTAAATCAGTTTTGTAAACAGAAGCTGCAGACTCAGGCTGTAACTGAACTGGAAAAAAACAAACCAAACCAAAACACAAAAAAATCCCAAGCCAAACCCTCCACAGTTTACCAAATTTGAAAACTTTATGAAAACTAGCAGAAATAGAGCATGTTGTTCCTGTGGTCTCTTTAAAAGATATTACATCTGCTGCAGATACTAATGTCAACAAACAAACAGCACCTTGGCCCACAGTCATAACTTCAGATCTAAAATAAGTCACACTGCAACCACCTGAAGCTCCGTTAAGTTCAGATTTAATTTATGGAGCCTTCACACTACTGTTTGAAGAAATGCAAACATTAATCAATCCAAGATTTTAGTTACAAAATCAATTCTCTTCCCTTCCCCATTCCTCAGCTGAAGGCTGGCACTCAGTGAACCAGACCAAAGGGCGAATAGTTTCCAGCACCTGCTTCAGCTTTTAAATTTCCAATTGAAACTACTGTGATCTGGCAGCAGGCAGTCTGGAGATGTCATTTTACTGCTCTGTGAACGACTGAATCTCAGTACAAAAAGAATCCAAATAGAGAAATGAGTGAAAAGAGCAGCAGTGGGCAAAGGAAGCCACAACACAACTTAATACAGCCAAAGAGAAAGAGCAGCTGAAGACAGTGTGCTGCAAAGTACCATGTCCTCTACAACCCAGTACCTTACTCCCCCTCTGCCTCCTGATGGTCACTGTAGGCAAAGCTGAGCAGGCATTACTTTCCACACTTGTGACAACGTTCTTTCAAAAAATGGTAAAATATGATTCAGCACTGAAGTATGATTTGGAATCACTTTATTACTAGACATTACACAGCATGGTTGTTTATCACCATAACATTAGGATTTAAAATCTAGAAATACACATTCCTGCTGACTGGAAGTTTCCCTTCTTTTACAGAAGGACACACAGATAACTCAAAATATAATTACAAATAAAAAAACAGTGCAGAGAAAGAATGCCAAACACATTTATTCCTCACTATAATAGGTTTCAAGAAGTGGTTGCAGAACTGTAACAATATACCTGCAAGCAGATTCCTTCCACAAAGAGGAAATGCTCTCACTCTCAGCATGACTGCTTGGGAAAAAAAAAAAAAAAAGAAAAAGAAAAAAAGGTACTCCCTTTACTCCTGGTCCATACAGCATCTGTACCACCTCTCTCCTTTAAGACTCCAATTTAAGCTTATGAGTTAGAATAGCAAAAGTCCTAAAATGAGTGTATCTTTACCATGGTCAGAACCCTCACAACAGTATGGCAGCACTCACATTAGGTAAGCTGCATCTTCAGACTGCTGGCAGCAATGTAACTTCAGTTTAGTTTTGTCATAGCACAGGACAAAAACAGAGGGGTGAAAAAATACAGTTGTTTCAATTGTTTTAAAGGAACTAAAAACTCCAAAATAAAATCTCCTACACACACCCCATCAACACCCCTTCTCAGTTAATCTTAATTTCCTTCCCCAATACAGCCACTGAGAACTAATTCTTCTTCCAGCTCTCAAGGCTTCCTTGGTCACAGCAACTGCTCGCTGAAATTTCCCAAAAGCTGGAGAGGCAGAAAGAAGAGTGGAGAAAGGGTTAAGCCACAGCTGGGAGAAAGTTCCCCTGGAAAATTAGAACACATGCTGTGGCTGTGACTAAATTTCACACTGGTTCTGTTGAGTACAAACATCCACAACTGTGTGCATTTGAGAGAGTAGTAGAAAATGAAATGCTTCTTATATATTAGCTTCACCTGCTAGGTTCCTTCAAATGGATAGTGACATGCTCAAGGGACCAGCAGAATCCTTCAGACTCTCTTCACATTTCAAGCAGAGAAGAGGTGCTGGGGGAAATGGAAGGAAGTAGTCCTTCCCTTTCCTGCTCCCACATTTTTTAAAACATCCTGGAACGCCAAGTCTATTATCTGACAGAGTTAATTCTGCTACTTAAGACTATATGTGTCAGCATGGAAGTTACCTGAGCTGACACTCAAGACATCTGGGCCATACAAGTACATAAAAAGAGCAACTGTACAGAGTGAACAGGGAAGAGTATGTGCACCCTAAAGATCAGCTGATTATGTTTCAAACAAACAGGCAGCACTTGTCTGATCAGACATAAATACAAAGGAGAGTCAGAATCACTAAGATAACCAGCACATAACCATAGAAAGGTTTGGATTGGAAGAGTTCTCTGGAAGTCACCTACTTCAACCACCTGCTCATTCGAAGACTGCTCTGGAGTTCTAACAGGTTGCTTCAAGGCCTTGTTCAGTCAAACTTTAAAAATCTCCATGGATGGAGATTCCACTCTCTCTTCCCTTGTCCCAGTATTTAACTCTCTCTCACAAGATTCTCCCCCAAGTACAATTGGAATTAATCATGACTATGATTCTCCTGGCCCATATAAGTGGCTCTGCCTTTTTTGTGATCCTTCTTAGGTAGTAGAAGACCACTATTAGGTCCCACTCACCAGACTGTTCCATTACAGAATAGCAGGAAAGCCTTAAAAAAAAAGGAGAAAAAAAAAAGTATCTTCACTGAGCTGAGAGAGCTCAAGAGGGGTTATCAATACAAAAAGGCACAGAGAGGCTAGCATTTATACTTATCATCCCTAGATAATTAGTAAATAGCAATAGATCAAATACAGAAGAACACTTCCTTCTCCTCAAAGCATTTTTTCCCCAAACTACACAGGGAGAAGCAGAAAGCTAGCAGACCAAATATCTAAAGCAGAAGAAGAGATATGATTACTGTCATCTCCAAGATGCCCAACACTGTTCCGGGTAGGGACAGAAAACTTCTGCTCTGCTCTTTTCAAAAGGGGATTATAATGCATCCATATTTAAGAAGAAGGCAGGTAGGGAAGACCTTGATTAACTATACTAGTCTTTATCTGATTTATTGCCTTTATTTCCTAAATGCCTACAAAGTTCTGTTCAAATATATAAGGACTATTTCGTAGCCATCCCTCCTTGACAGGAACTAGCAAATGTAGGGTTAGCAGATTACAGTGAATCACTCACTATCCATTTCACTGCATAAACTAACTTAAAAGATTACAAGGCCCTCAAAGCAAAGTATTAATCACTCGCTCTCACCCTGGCTACGTAACAAATGTCCCATCTGACCTTGAGTACCTACTTTCACACTGTGTCATTAATGAGCACACCAATTTTAAAACAAACCAAAAAAACCAAAACAAAAGAAATAAACAAAAAACCCCACAAAACAACAAAAAAAACCCTAAACCCATCTTTCCCCAGGGTCTTCTTCCAACGAAATTAACCAAGACTCCGAGTACAACAGCCATGATTCATCCCTAAGACATATCACATGAAAGTAAAATACTTTGCAAGCTTATTTTCTTAGGCTGAATGGCAATCGGCCGTTCATTTATATTCTTTTAAATATATTGACAGTGATTTGTACTTCCTCTCCCAACTATCACTAGAGCAATATATACTTGCACCTAATTTTTGAATTTCACAGATTACAGAACTGCAGTTAGACCCCACAGACCCTTATGACACATTCCTTTCTGCCTCAGAGAGGAGGGCCACCTACATTTCACTGAATGTTGTTAGATATTGGCTAAGAAACTGATAAAATGATTTCTTTTAAAAAAAAATTGTTTCCACACACCATGAAAAGCAAACTACTTAAAAGACTACTAAGTGCCAACACGATACAGTTCAAGAAGTTCTGATTCAGGGGTGTGGGTGGGTAGCTTGCAATAATTCAAAGTATCTTGGCGTGCAGTCCCCATCCCTGGAGATAGTAAAAAGCTGCCTGGACACAGCCCTGAGCCACTAACTCTGGGCAGCCCTGCTTAAGCAGGCCACTTGGACCAGAAGACCTCTGGAGGTCCCTTCCAGCCTCAGCCATTCTGCTGTTCTTGCAGTTCTACAGACCCAACGAGAATCCAGTGATTACCAGGGGCTTGGTTTTCTGCTAAGTATTTCTATCCTTTGCATTTAGAGGCCCACTTGAAAACATGAAACTTCAATGATGCCATCAAACTACTTTAAATAACTCTAAAATTAATTATCAAAGTTCTCATGACTTTAAGGTTTTACTCATGGCTTCCAATGCCGGAGGCCATCAAAACCAGACACTGACTGAAGAGCTTATTCAGCTGTTCATTTTAAGGTACCTCACATAACATGCCGGGGGGGAGAAATTACTTGAAAACATATCAAAGTGCAGTTTTCATTCATTCACTTACATGCATGAATGATGATCACTGTGGCTGCTTAGCAAGAGAGACTTCAGAAGATACAAGAAACTACAGTTCAAGACATCAATACTTATTATTAACTATGCCATCAGGGCAAGTTCCAGAAGTATGTTCGATTTGGGCTATGGTGCTATTGAATTTCAGGAATTTCAGGCACTAAACAGAACTCTTAGAAAGGAGAAAATGGAACTTGTATTAATTATCTAAACCACCTTAACAATATCCTCCCTTAGTAACTATTACCTTCTGGGACCTTGTGGGAAGCAGTCCCTTTTATTTTCTGGTTCTCCATGAAAGTGCAAGCAGCTGCCTTGCTTATAAAGAAGCCAAGTTCTTCTGACTTTTAAAACAAAACAAAAGATTGTATTTTTAAATTTATTTTTCATTCTAAATGCTTTTAGTCAAGACACCACACATCATTTATTAACTGAATTTACAGGCATTTATTTGCTTTAGAAAGTCATTGGTGGGGAGCACTGACAAAGAGGTCGACCCTTTACATTTTACTTGTTACTATACAAATTAATGTATGATTGCATTCTAACAGGATTCAGCTGAGTTACACCTGCTCTAACTGTACTTATAGTCACTATGCCACACTGTTACCCATTGCATAGTCAATGCTCCTTTTCACACACAAAAACCCCCAATTCTTCTTCCTCACTGTATCCTAAACAGCTCTCACAGCCACTGAACAAACATCAGCATATACTAATGTGAACTATTTGGATAGCAAGCAACAAGGATAAAGCAAAGCACTTTTCACAGACAAACAGAAATAACAACTGCAGTCTATTCAAGTTAAATAATAATTTGACTAGAGTATGAACACCCGCCACGTAAACTAACAGAAAAACCGCCCTGCCTCATCATTATTACCCTTTTCAGAAGCAAAAACTGTATCTTGTTCTGCCCTATATTAAAATTTTAATTTCCAATAAGTCCTAGCAGTTTCTTAGCTTTCTAGTATGTTTTTGGAGTAACAATCAACTCAGCAACCCAGAAGACATGAGACTTATCGGAGGATCCACGCATCCTCTGAGAGTCTGGAATTTCACTGTCTTTAAAATAAATCTTTTGCTCTGTCCTCTTATAGCCACTGAAGAACTGTAGCAGTGATGGGGGGGAGGCTTGGGATGAGGGTACTTCATACAGAGGAAAAATCATGAATGTTAGGAATCGGTTACTATTACTATTACTCAGTAAAATCCAAAATCTAGATAAAATAAATCAGCATAAATTTATTTGATAAATCATTAACAGGACAACAATTATTCTGACAATCTTATAATTTTGTATCAGACAATGGTATTTCAGAACCAATGACAATCTATAACTAAAACCCCCAAATGTACAAGATCAAAACATTCATTTCAGCAAGCTTCATATTTAGCATACTTTGAATTTCCTTAGCTACAACCAGATTTATTCTATCAGAAATTGTATATGGTCTCTGAAGAGTTAGTGCATGACCCTTCATCCCTTATGAGAAGTCACAGCTGTATTCCCACGTTGACTGATAAAGACAACTGAACAGGCAAGCAGAGTCCTGTCCCCTCTTTGAAACAAGCCAGACATTTAAACTCATCTCACTAAAAAATTATTTGCTACCATCATAATTAAACATTGCTGGCTTTCTATTACATGGTTCAAAACAAGACAAATCACACTTGAAGCATCAGACAACCTCATACTCAGATCCCAAGTGACAAAAGGTATGAAAAAATCATGAAGTATCCTATGTCCCCTTTTAAAGGCTAACAACCTAGCAACACAGATCTCAGTCTGGTCTGAATTGGGCTATGTCTCAAAGAAAATTCAATTCAAAAGCAGAAGTCTTCCAAACAGGGCAGATATTACAGGTACAGAGTTTGGGGGTTTTTTTAAATATGTAAGAGTACATAGGAGTTGTGGAAGCAGCACAATTGGTTAAAACAGTTTTGGTTAATGAAGCTCAGGAGCAGCAAGAAGCAAAAAAAAAAAATCTTGGAAAAACTACAGTTAACATGAGCAATATATCAGACTGATACTTGGAGCAACAGGCTGGCTCACAGTTGGTCCATAGTATCTGTCCTGTTGCACAGAACAACTCGTCTGTTAAACACTAGTGTGATCCCAAACAGGATCTTCCAAATCTCTGCCTAGGTAAGCATTTCAACTTGAAATGCAACTTTCTGTTTTTACTAATATCGAGGAAGTCAGTAGGACAAATTGCAAGTACTCCTTACACAGAGATAATTCCTCTTCAGTTCAAGTAGCCTTTAAACAGAGAACGCCATTTCTTTTACTGAAAATTTAAGTGAAAAATAAAATATACTAATAAATAATTTCTGAATTTGTGTCAGGTACAGCTCAGCAAGCTCTGTCTCTCACACTTGTCTCTACCCCTCCAGCCTGCAGCTCTGGTTAAAAAAATCTGCCCCTCTGCACCACATTCTGGGAGGGATAACTTGGGCCTCTTTGCACCACATTCTGGGAAGAGTAACCTGGCCACAACCCAGTTTACTCCCCAACCTGTTAAGAGCTACTGGTCTAGCCATGTTGAGTCTGTATTTTCATCTTTTCTCCATGAGTGAGCTAGTGAAAGCATCTCAAAAGAAGCAACCTCTAGAAAAGCTCCGTATTTTGTGGTTTAAACTAAACAGATTTAAAGTGCAAAGAGCAAATGATAGGCACAAAGAGCTTAAAATCTTTGCATACAGATTTTAATCTTTCCTCTTACATAGCTAATTCAGCTCACATAAATGTTTCTTACAAGATAAGCAAAGAAACCTGTGCTGCTCACAATGCAGTGTCCTGTAGCCTGTCAGCTTTAATAGTCAGTGACTAGACTAAACTTAAATAATTTCCTAAACTCTCACAATCTTCTACCTCCAGCATCTAGAAATGGATCAACTTTACCTTTGATCTCTCTTCCCTACCATGTCAAAATGGGTATGTCACCAGGGCTGAGGTCAGGAAGTGACCCCTTCAGAGCTATATACACAGTCACTACTTGCCCAGACCACTGTTTTCTGCTCAGTTGCCTTAAACAATCCTTTCTTAACCAAAACTAGTAAATAGCCCATCAAAAACAATTCCACTGAGACCTCTATCATGTGTATAAGGAAAAAAGACCAGCTATTTTTCCAAACTGTTGCAACAGAAACCTCTGTTATTTTGAAATAGCAGGCTAATGCTCATTAGCTTAGTACTAATTAACTGTCTCCCTATTTTATGCCTTGAATGTTTGCAGAGGGAATGTTAACTGGCACCCTGCATTGGGAGGATCAGGCAGACAATGAAGACAATCTGCTGTCTCCTCACAGTACAGCAAGGAAGCTGAGCAATTTCTGCTGTTGAGCACAGCATATAAATGTATTCATGCTTCCCCCATTCTATTAATTCTATTTTTTAAGCCTCATTTAGGCTGTGGTTACGTCTTGGCACATGCTGCGTCCAGCCAGAAAAATCATTCCTGCTAATCCAAAAAAGGTAAACTCCATTGAACCGTATGATAAGTATCCCTTGCACTCCTGTTTCTTCCTAGCCTGTCCTGCAATTGTGTCCCAATCTGCCAGCATTAACACAGATACACAGTGGTATTTATTTGATGCCTATTCCACCAAGCAGTATTCACACTAAATCCTCCATGTGTATTTAATAAATCACACTAGTTAGGTGGGGAGGATTAGTTCCAAGTCACCTAATGACTATATCATGAGCTGCAGTATTAAAGGGATTAATATTAATCTTAGCCATTTCAATTCACTGCGAGAGGCCAGTCCCCACTCCAACAGAAGCCGCAGCAGGCAGCACAAGAAACTCTAAACAAGAGCATGAAGATTAATGAGGGTTTCCTCATTCTGCCTGTGAGTCTTCTCTACCAGGATACAGGGCAGCGAATCCCCAGCAAAGACAGGCTCATAAATAAACACACAACACCACAAATACTTTGAGCAGCTGAGCCCAGCATAGAGTTGTTTTCACTCGCTATCTGCTTCTCCTGTAACCCACACCTCCAAGCACACTCAGGAATTTGAAAGGCTTGCACAGCAGACGATTTGTTTTCTTTCACTTAGAAGCACACACCTCATTACTCATAATAAATTACTCATTTTAAACAAGCTTGTGGAACTAACAGCTAAAATGAGCTGTGTTCAGAAGATGAGAGCAGCAGGGGAATTTGAAAGGATAACTCACTCACCGAGGTTAAAAAAGGATGTCAGACTCCAACAGATTTGACTGCTTTATTCTTTGCAAGAATAATCATTACAAGCAGAAAGAGTTCTTAAAAATTGAGGGAAAACCATTTATAAAGAATTCATGTTGACGTGAACCATAAAAATAGATTGGTACAAACTGATTTTCTGACAAAGTGCTGCACTCCATAGCCCCAGCAAAGACCCCATGTAAAGGACTTGGCCTGACTTCACTGATATTAAAGAATATAAACCCCAATCACTGGCATGAAATTCCAGAAGTTCAGCTTTGGTCTACTGCAGATTTAGATGCAGTTAAGTGTTGAAAAAGGAGTAGCCTTTTACAGCTCACAGTTAATTCAGAGTGCCACAGAAAAAGTAAGAGTCAGTCAAACAGCTGCATTCTGGAGACTAGTTGGTAAAAACGTCAGATGAAAAAGGGGGAGTTGAGTCAGCAATATTTTCTGCCTTCACTGAAAAATTCTAGTCCCTTAAAAAAGACAGATCAGTTTAAACTGGAGCACAGGCCTGTCACAAGCTATTAACAGCTCAGCAGGTCCTCTAGGCACAACAGCAGCCTCAAACTCAGCGCAGATACAGCACAGAGCTGAACACAGTACAACCACTTGGAGGCAAGTGGCTCACAACCGATGGAACCACATCAGATCACTACATTAAACATGACAGAGAAAAAGCCTTGAATTTATGTACACTAAAATGTAAGTGATGCGAGGGACTGGTGCCAGTTTATCCAAGTTCATAAACTAAACCCAAGCAAACAGACAAAGTGGAGTCGCATCACATGCGGCTGAGCAAAAGGGAAGGCAACCATGAAGTGCACTGTCCCACCCTTCCACAGGCAGAACAGACCAGAGCTGGAGTTGACATTTTCTGTATTTGCAAAAAATCTGCTGTTTTTTCACATGAGAAATATCTGGCAGCAAGGAAGTGCTCAGCTCACACTCTTACACCTGTTTGTCTTGTTTGGTTTGGGGAGTTGTCTGTTTTTAAGGAAAGGACAAAGAAGGAAAATTCAAGATTCAAAGAGGTGCAATGTGCTCAGGTTTTATACTCCATTAGCCTTCAGCAATCAAAGAGTTGAAGTCCCAAAGCACCTTTTAAAAGGTAAAGGTATGCTACAGGCTATGCAGCTTAAACCATTTCAGATGCTCAAGGAAGGGTTTTGTGTGGTGGTCAGCTATTTTGGAATGGATGAAACATTTGATATTCCAAATGCACATATCACATATACGCAGACCACTGAATGTATTTTTTCAGACAAGTAACCAGACAGACAATACAGCCACATATATGTTTAAATGTTTTTGACTCTAGAATGGCTGATTTTAAAATTTACATATATTGAGTTTGATACTTAAAACTCTACAAAACTGAACTCTAAATCTCATGATTCAAAATTATTATTAAAAACAGTAAAACAAAAAGGTCTGAAGATTTTAAGCCATCCTCAGACATCATTATGGTTTGTCCAACAACAAAGTAGTATCTGCCAAACTTCTAACACTACAAGAGGCTAAAGCACGTGACATGTTTTCATCTATGCGCACCCTTAATACTGAATGTGCAACCTCGAGTACCAGCCAAAATAAACAAAGTAGTAAATCTTATAGTCTTGTGACCAAGTGGATGTCATTAGTCATCTTTTCACATTTACTCTAGTCCAATCCAAAATACATACTCAAAACCTGTGGTAACTCACTTACAAATTCTGTTTCTGTTTCTCTTAAAGAAATTTACTTTTAGCAGCCAGGTTTCAGTGGAAGTCAGCCATCCAGCCTGCAGCTTGCTGTTTGACCTGTGAAAGCTCCAACTGGTAACTTAGCTGACACAATGTTGTGAGAAAAAACTTAGTTTTCTTCTATCTCGCAAGTTTCATTTCCAGAAGTGTTTGGTCTTCATAAATCAAAAATAACTGAATATTATTAAACATGAAACACCTTTTAAGTTGATTTGTTTCCTGGGTTTCTAGGGTTTGGGGGGAAGCGTACCTTTTAAATGCAGAAAGGCAGACATGGAAAATAGAGCCTTCTTATACTCAAGCTCCACTTACTGCTGTTGAGAACATGATTTGTAACTTTCACCGTATTTTACAAAACCAGTAAAAGTAAACTCTGCTTACAGCTTCAGAAAGAGGATAGATGGAAGGGTATTTTTAGTGCTTTGGCAGGGACAAAGACAGTCCCAGTACCAGACATTCTTGTAGTGCTAACAGGCTGCAAAACCCTCATACGAAAGATGCTATTCAGACCTGTGGACACTGTATAAATATAGGCGTATGTGAGAACTATTTCTGTGCACGATAGCAAATTTTTCCTCCCCATGAAGTCCTCTATAGATGAAGCCATTCTGCCTGCTGCTGTGTCCACAGTCCATTCTGCACACAAGGTCAGGCCCATCCAGTGGAGCTGCATCAGTCTCCTGGAATGCTGAAGTCCACATATTTGCCATTCAACATGAAAACTGCTTTTCAAGTTCAATCAGCTATAAATGTTGCTTTGTTTTAATTTTCCACTGAACTTCCTGGAACCCATTATCAGACTGTCAGGGATGTATATTTAGCAATGGCAACACGGCCTCTTTGCCGCTGCCCCACTGCTCATGTCACCTCCAATAAACAGAAAAACAATCCACCAGCAAATGACATTTTTTTGCAGACTATTTACCACCAGCATGAGGTAGTGGGTAAAACTGGAAGTGCATGGGGAAGCCTTTACCCATTTAATAATAAAAAAAAAGTTTAAAAAATCAGCAAGGGATCCCTAAGGAGAGAGACAAAAGGGAACATTAATTTACCATTTACACATTAAGTCTCATCTACTGCCACAAGGTAGTACTCATAAGGCTTAGTCTAAGTGAAAAATGTTTGCAGAGAAAACCTTATTCAGTGGAAATACTTGCCTCCAACACCTCTAATGGTTTAAGTTCAGAGCATTTTAAACAGTCATTTACAAAATGATTGCATTTGCATACATGATTATTCTTATGCAGTATTGCTCAAGTACTAGAGCTCAAAAAAAATAAAATCATAGAATCGTTTGGGTTGGAAGAGACCTTAAAGATCATCTAGTTCCAGCCCCTCTGCCATGCGTAGGAACTCCTTCAACTAGACCAGGTTGCTCAAAGCCCCATCCAACCTGATGGTTGGATCCTTAACACTTCCAGGGACTGAGCATCTGCAAGTTCTCTGGGCAACTGTACCAGTGCCTCACCATCCTCAGTGAAGAATTTCTGCCCTCTTTCAGTTTGATGCCATTCCCCCCTGTCCTACAGCTACATGCCTTTGTCAAAAGAAGTCCCTCTCCAGCTCTCTTATAGCCCCCCCTTTAGGTACTGGAAGGTGCTCTAAGGTCTCCCCAGAGTCTTCTTTCCAGGCTGAACAACTCCAACTCTCCCAGCCTGTCTTCATGGGAGAGGTGCTCCAGCCCTCTGAGCATCTTTATGGCCTCCTCTTTAAATTGCTCCAACAGGTCCATGTGCTGCTTATGCTGGGGACCCCAGAGCTGGACGCAGCACTCCAGGTGGAGTCTCACGGAGTAGTGGGGTGGAATCCCCTCCCTCAGCCTGCTGGCCACACTGCTTTTGGTACACCCCAGGACAGAGTTGGCTTTCTGGGCTGCAGGTGCACATTACCCAGGTCATGTCAAGCTTCCCATCAACCAACACCCCAAGTCCTTCTTCTCAGGGCTGCTCTCTATCCACTCCTCTCCCAGCCCATATTTGTGTTTGGATTTCCCCAACCCAGATGCAGGACCTTGCACTTGGCTTTGTTGAACTTCATGAGGTTCACACCAGCCCATGTCTCGAGGTCTGTCAAGGTCCCTTTGGATGGCATCCCTTCCCACCAGTGTGTTGACCACATCACAGAGTTTGGTGTCATCAACAAACTTGCTGAGGGTGCACTTGATCCCACTGTCCACGTTGCCAACAAAAATGTTGAACAGCACTAGTCCCAATATCAATCCCTGAGGACTTTGTCACTGACAACCGAGCCACCTGTCACCAGTCTCCACTTGGACAGCGAGCTGTTGACCACAACTCTTTGAGTGCAACCATCCAGTCAATTCCTTATCCACTGAGTGGTCCATCCATCAAACCCATGTTTTTTCAGATAAGAAAACACTTTGCACATATACAGGTATATGACATCAGTTGCTCTTATCTTTAACACTGTAACCCCCTTGTAGAAGGCCACTAAATTTGTCAAGCACAATTTGCCCTTAGTACAGCCATACTGTAACCAATTGCATCCTTTTTTTTCCATGTGGCTTAGTTTAGTTTCCAGGAGGATCTGCTCCACAGTCTTGCTGGGCACAGAGGTGGGACTGACTGGCTTGTAGTTCTCTGGGTCTTCCTTTTTAAACTTTTTAAAAATGGAGGTTCAAGACCATCCAAGGAAGATGGTGAAGTCTGGTTCACCTTACTGTTGAAACATTGCCTTATAGAGAAGGGTTCTCACGCCTGTTGGGCAAAATAAATTTAACAACATCAACTTCTCTCAAAAATAAAAGACATCAGCAACTAAGAAAGGAACATAGATACAAAACTCAAACAGCTAATGGACTACAGTATACCTTTAGGATCTTTTATGATAGATGGCAATTTACATGAGTAAATAAGAAAAATAACAGCAATTCGAAGAATTTCATACAGAAGAGGAAGTCTGCTTCAAGAAACCAAAGTCACCCAGATAAAGTATTGAAAACCCTTGATACAACTAACATCTGCATGCAACAAACTCTAGAGTGTGAACCATTATCTGAGCCTTCCATTCTTCTATTTATGGCAATCTTTGCATGAGACTTGAAAGCAAATACTGCTTTAAGCCTGTAGAGATGCATAAATCCAAGCTCTGAGATTTTACCTGTCTGTAGATCTAGCCATTAGGTTCTGCACTGGAAAAATACATAGGGCATACACATACTGGTCATTTCTAACTTCTACTCTGTCTGAACACCTAAAGGTTTAGATAACCAATAACTGAAAAGCACTGAATGAAAAATTTCAATCTTTTTCAACAACTTGGACCACTTTGAATACCACATTAATCAGAAATGTATCTAAAACTTGGTACATCAACACCAGAATTACAACTGTTGCATGCTGAAACATGCCAGTTTTTGAACTGGTTTATTAGAAGACTATTCACCAGTACTACGAGCACAGATAAATATATGGAGCAAGGAAGTGCCACCTGCCCACTGTAGGCACAGGCAGTCTCTTTTCCTTTCTCTCCTATTTAATTGCTCCGTGAGACTTCTCAAGGATCCTCACTCAAACCAATAGGCATCCTTCAAAATGCACACAAGAAATTAAAACTATATGACAAATGGTATGAAAAAGAGCAAGACAGAAAGAGTTGCAACAAAAGAGAGCAGCATAAAAGAAAAACAGCTTTCCAGCCACCCCAAATCCATCAGTTGGCAGCTATAAGACAGTGACCATCAAAACCTGTCCCTTTTCAGCCACAAAACCTTTGCAACATAAAAGGCCAGGGAAAGTTTGCAGAGCAGTAGACTGAATTCCTTCTCCTAAGGACAACTTCAAACAGGAATTGTGGCTGCACAATTACTAAACAATTGACCAAGCAGCCATATACAACAGCTTAAAGCAAAATTTGCATAACATTTTAGTACAACAAATTATGCAGCAGCTTCCTGCCACAAACAGCAATGGGTAGAAATCAACTAACAAAACACCATTTTAATTAAAGCTAACAATTATTTTATATTTACTGCCTGTTCTTCAGAGACCAGAATATTTTCCCACTATTTTCCATCAGACCTAATTACAGACAATCAACAAAATTTCAAAGTTTTGTTGTCTGAGGTGACTTAAATAAAATATAACCTAACAGACAAGAAAAACAAACCTCTAAACTTGTGAACTGCATAAAGGTGGACTAAAGGACAAAAGTCTATTTATAACTGGACAAAGAAAGTTGTCATCCTCTAGGGATTGTGACAAACATCTCCCTGAAAGCAAGCTCTTCTGATACCTAGATGTTAGCCCTGCTATACTTGCTTTACGTACTTCCTTTAAACAGAACAAGTACTGACTAACTTCTGCTGCGAAAGGAGGCTGAATATTAGGAATAAAACTCCCCAAAACACAAACTGAGGACTCTGAACCTGGTGATTTCATTAACAGATAAAGAATGACTCAGTGCTTACAAAATTTTTTTATGAGCAGGTATCAGACACTGGAGAGGTGTACACAGCACCAATGGCCATCCATCTTCAGAGAATTGAGCACGGCCGACTGTTTTCCACCTCTGAAAAACCACCTAAAAATGAGTGTAATAAATGTGTGGCTGCAAATATTTAAAGACAGAAAAATTAGATGAAACATCCATTAAACACTAAATTATCAATAAATGGAAACTCCACAACCCTAAACACAAATACCCATCAGCCTAATTTTAATTCTAATTTTTTAGCAAATACTTGGCTGCTCTCAGAACAAGGGCAATATAATGTAAGCTTCTCGGAGCTTAAATTTATGACTTTACACAGCACCTGGTATGCTCAGGCCTAACTTCTAACTGGGTTCTTTGAATGTTGTAACAAATTAAGTACTGAGAACATCCATCAAAAACATATACAACATGGTAAGGGAAGACCCTTATAAATATGCAGACTCAGTGCAGCCAGATTAGTAAATGGAAATTCTACATGAACTCTGAGTGGAATCTCTTTCCACCTTTCAGATAATTTATAGCTTAATGTCAGCTAAACATAGTAACTAATCCCATTTGTCCACTGAAAGTAAATTCTTGGCTGCTCTTCCAAAGTCATTGCAGACATTGCTGTCAATCCCCAAACTGTGGCCTGACCAATCAAAGTGTCAGCACTTACCTGCTGCTCAACACTTCAGACACATGGGCTGTCATATCAGTCAGTGACTGATCAGGCGCAGAAATCAGATAGAGCTTTCTCTTGACAACCAGATATGATTGGAGTCCAAGTTACACATTGGTCTCCAAAGCCTAACCAATGCATGCTCACATTAGTAGGAGGCAGCTTTACTGTTTATGACAAAGCTGCCATCATCTCTGCAAATCCTTGGTGAGAACAGGCCAGGAAGAACAGAAATAGGTGCAAAAAACAACCCCGTCCTCCTTTTCTGTGTGTAAGTGATTAAGTTTAAAAAAGCCAACCAACCAGTCCAAGGAGCAGAAGTTCTCTGTAGACTCACAGAAGAAGCAACAAAAACAAGGAAAAGGAATGACCACCTTGAGCCTGAATTCCCACTACAAAGTCTAAACCCAGCAGTGAAAAAAGGAGCCATTCTTGAAATTAGACTGGTCTCTCCAAACATGCTTTGATTTTTAAACCAAGTGCAGTATATCAACTGAAAAGTGATAGCAGAAACAAAATAGTATTACTAATCTTACAGAGGCTACTGAGTAGCTGAGAAAGAATTTTAGTTTATACCCGTGCTTTTGGAGGTTCAGAAGGTAGGCCTGAAATTTAAATCCAGCACGTGCATCTTTTTTCCAGCCACCTCTTTCCCTGACCCTGGCTGCATATGAATCAATGAATGAGAAGTATTTTAAAATTTATGTTTAGAATTTTAGATGCTTCCAGCTTTCTGCCTTTGCAAGGCAGGACTCCATACAAGTCATCTGGCATGCTCATCTATTGGGAAGAAGACACAGTCATCTTGCCAAGACACCGTTCCCTCAGTGAATCTGCAGCCCCAAGGCACCAGGGAGCAAATGCTGGTGAGGAGGTGTGACACCGTGCTATTTCTAGCTCACACCAATCACCTCAGCGCAAGCAACTCGGCCCCAGTAAAACAGGTCCAGCCATTCCAGTACTAAGTTTATCAGTAATAATGTCAAAGCTCCACAAAACCTTTCTTCCCATCACAAGTGCAAAAAGCCTATGCCAGGATGACCTTAGATTGTTTTTAGCTCATGAGTCAAGTTTGCCCAGTGCTGTCATCTTCTAATACAGAGCATGAGCCGGACAGCAGGATATTACTGCAGAAGCCACAGCTGTTGCAGAGTCCAGTCTTCGTCTTCCAGCCATGAGAACTGCTCCATTTCCTTCTTTGATCAACATGTTCAATGACTAAAAGTGGATGGTGCCCCAAACCTGCTACTAATAAAGAAATTTCCACTGTTCACATCTCCAGTTTGCTCGAAGGCAAAGAGCCTGTGAAAGAACTGTTACTTCTCTACCGTCTGCTTAGGAGCTCAAGTACTTAGAGACTTGCTTCTCTAGCATTGTGCACTCACAGCGCTGCACCAACAAACCGTGTTCAAAAGGCTCAGAAAAACGTAGTACAGTCCAACAGAATATAATACAGAATAACAACTGTTCCTTATAACAGAAGTACTTCAGAATAGAAGTGACTGACTGACTGCAAATCCACACTGCCACAAAGACCTGATGCCTTTGAGAAGAATAATATTATTAAAGGCTCTCTAGATTATGTTAAAAAAAAAAAGTTACTAAATTCCTCTGCTCAGAACTCTCTTCCAGTTTCTTCCTCTATAAAAAGAAAATTACAATCTCAGAAGAAGAGGGGAGTGGAGAAGTACAGGTGTGTCTGAATTTCATTTTAATCTCCGATTTTTAGTTCTCTATTTGGCTAAGTTAAAACATAAAATGAAAATGAAAAGTAAAAACTGTCAGAAAGGAAATCTCTCATTTTAACGTACTTCAACAAGCCACATAGAAAAAATTAGCTTTGCAGTTTGACACCACATTAGATCTAAAAGAAACACAGATATAAATCCTCAGGGTGTCTACCACAGAGTTCCAAAGAAACCCTGGAAAGTTAATTCTGTGCTTCAGTACCCATACCTGTAAAGTAGCAGCAATGTTTCCTCTCTCTGTTCTGTGCCTCTTTAAGCTGCAACGTTTATGTATGCTCAATGCTTAAAAACAACTGGCTAAACCATATGTGGAGCTTCTGAGAGCTATCAAAGTACAGATAATATTATTAAAATGAATATGCCAAAGCAGTAGCTCACACTGATTTAATCAACAGAGTACTCACCAGATTGCTATGAATTGTTTTCATTGAAACACTGTTGAATACAGTTCTGCATCTATTACAAACCTGTAAGTGTTGCTTTTCAGACTCCCAATGTACTATAACCAAAAATTTGAAAACAAATGGACTGCACTATATTGGAGCTGATTGTAACTCCATAACTTAAATAGCATGAGGGAGGACCTTTGCCCAGCACATGAACTCCTTTTCTGTATAGCTCCTTTCTTCAAATGTATAAATGGAGGAATAACTATTTTGATAAGGAAAACAACTGCCTCACAGTTAAAGTAATTACTTAAAACAAAAAAGCTAGGAAAAAAAAATATCCCCTACCCACTCCATGTGCATTATTTTTATCCAAGTATATTCTCCAGTAACTGGAAATAGGGGGACTGCCAAAATTCTTCCCAATTATTCTGCTCCCATTAGCCTATAAAAATCTGCAGCTGAACCATGGTATGAGTGATAAGTAGTCCTAAAAATCAAAGCAATACTACTTCACGATTCAGAAGCAGAACTGCTTGGATGTATGCTGAAGAAGTAGAGTATCTGTACTCCAGTTCCAGTTATTCAAGTATTCAAGAAGAGGAGGCATTCAGTCCTCTTTGCAATCAAAGTGGACATCAGAGGAAAGCATTAATGTACAATTTGATGACCCACCAACACCTACTCAATCACCTCTTTTCTAAGTGAGAGGAAGGGATACAACCTAATGAGTAAGAATGAGACAATCATTAGGGTTTTGTTTACACATTACTATTCAATACTAACTTTCAAAATGAATGACGATAAACAGACTAAACATGGTATTATGCAGAAAAGCTGCTGTGCTTTAAAATCACCTTCTCCCTTAAAACAAATTAACATTTAAAGTATGGATAAATTTTTAGTGGAGAGTAAAGTGATTGCTTACAGAAGGGGCTCAGGGTGCAGGGAATTACTTGCACACAATACAACAACAGTGCAAAGATAACAGAAAACTGGGTATTTTCATGCATAAATAAACATATTATTGTCGTACCCTCTGCATGACTTGTATTTGAACATCTAATTTAACAATAATCTTTAAAAACTCTAGGAAGAGTGGAAAAAACGACACCTGTAGAATTCTACTTTGATGGCAAAAGTACATACTCATCTTTACTTTTATACGTTGTCCTTCATCTCACACTTTTCCTTTCATTACTTAGTCTGCCTACCAATACATGTTCAGTGCTACAAAACACCTTACTGACACTCAGGACTAGAATGAAAACTTATTTCTATTGCCTGCAGGCTGTACACAGGCAAACCACTGACTGTGTCTGGCAAAAAAAAAAAAAAAAAAAATTAAATTAGGAAGGTACCCTTAATCAGTACCAGGACTGCTGGCCTCAGTCTCTCTTCTCTCTCCTCCACTTCATAATGCCTATTATCTAACTGAAAAGGAAAACTTTGATCCTAATGGTTTCCGACACCTGATGAGAATAAAGAAACACAAAGGGACCTGGTGATGTGTTATTTAACGCATGATTGTTTTAATAGGGCTGTCTAATTTTTAGAGGCCCAGGGCCCATATCCAATGCCCTTCACAGCAACCCATCAGCTATTTGCCACATTCCATTCACCACATCACATGATTGCATTATTGGCAGTTCCTGAAGGTTAGTTTAATCAACTTTTGTATACTATGATAATTTCCTGGGTTAGAAAAGGTTAATTAGAGGCAGAGCTAAGAGCAGGACAATTTGCTATATTTCAACATTATGGAATTTTTACTGTTCCTAAAAATCGGAGCTAAGTACGAATTACAACCAGTTACGCAGTATTACTGTATTTTTCAACCTTGTATCTCTCAATGTGTTACACATTGATGTCCTTAGCCTAATTTTCTCAAATGTGACATTTAAGACACCAACTGACAAGGTCGCTTTTCTAGCTTCCATTCCTCTAAATATGAATTCACCTAAATATCTTGTTGGTGGGTATATCCAAATCCTTTAAATCAACGTGAAATTTCTGCATAGAAGTTGGCTGCTCAGGGAGAGCACCTGTTACCTCCTGTAACAGGTTACCTCCATTGCTGTATCCATCCACAGCTCACGCTGCAGAAGTTTCAGGTCACTAAAGGACAACTTCTTTTTTAAAGCCTTTATATCTAGGTTAGCTAGATTTCTTATCACCACGTTTGAAAAAGTAATCTTCCATTAGAACCCAACTCAGCTCAAGACAAAACTCCTATATCTCCATTTTTAATCAATTCCAGTGTAAAGAAGCTTACTGATAAATTCTCAGAAATCCATTCTATACTTGTTACCTAACACATTCACAGAGGACATAGTGAATTTCTTGTCACAAAGGAAAGCAATTAAATCCTAGCCTTTGTTTTTAAACTTAGCCTTAAGGAGGACATGGGAGTTAGGATTTGTCCTGACAAAGCAGGCATGCTACAATTATTTGGGGTTTAAGGGGAAGGAAGCACTACTAGATCAGACAGTATTTTTACTTGCAATGGTAAAGTAGTAAAACAAGTACTCTTCTGTCTCAAACTTGTCCCGTATTTCAGTCTTTAGACTGGATTTTCCTATCAAGAAAATAAAGCACCTCCCATCACTCCTCCCTCCTCAAGGTAGTTCATATACAAGCTTCAAAAACTTAAAAGCCAAATTGCAAACAGGAAAACTCTTCCTGTTCTGTAAAAGAAGTAATTCTCCAGGCAGCCAGTAGAGTATTTCTCCTTACCACCAAGTCTAACTCTATCATATCATGACAAAAACCAAAATCCTTAACCAAGTAATCTGCCTGATAAATTCCATGCCTGCTATTTCAAATACTGACTGCTCACATATGACCAACCACTGTTAAACCCAAGGGATTTAACTAAAAATTGTGATAAAGACCCTCAGCATGAACTAAGAATGATGAAGCCAGATTTGATTATCCTAGAAATGATTAGCCTCCACGAATGCTAGAATTTGTTTGCTGTAACTAACAGCAGATGAAATACAAGTGCCATCCAGAACCAGGGGATACACAATACAGCAAAGAGTCACATTTCGTTTCTGATGCAGGGATGTAGCCAGCTAAGGTTAAAACATGTTGCAGAAGAACAAAGTTCCTGTTTCCCCACTGCTTCACTCCCCACAATCAGAATTACTACCACTCTGATTTATACTATCACCAAAGCCCCACGCAGCAGTCCAAGTGCCAAGCAATTGCCATTCAGCCTCTTGCAAACCCTACAGGTCAGAGTTAATCCAGCTATCCAGCGGCTACAGTTTAGAAGCTGTTTTGTGTCCTACACAATGCTTCTGTCAACACTCCAGAGACCCCAAACCGGATTAATTGCATTTGCCTGGGACCCTACATCCACTCAGCATATTGATGAAAGCTGCTGAAGCAGGGCAACAGTTGCAACCTTCTTCACACCAAGCATAAGCCAAACTTGTCATTCCCTGTTTCAAGTGCCATTAACTGGCCAAATTTACAGCTCCTCACCAGCAGCTCAGAAGCAGTGCATTGTAATGACTTCTACTAATCACTATAATTTGCCTCAAGTCTCGTGGAAACTTGGGAGTCTTTTGCTCCTTCCAGTCTGGATAACACAGATAACATTTCATCCCAAAAAACTACCTCTTTGCTTCCAGCCACAAGTACTTCAAAGCCCACAAAGCGACCAGAATTGTACATTTGTCTCTGATTCAGGTAACATGAGCAGCAGCAAGAATTATGCTATCATTTCAACAGTTTGATTTATGTACAGAAATCAAATGCTCAGTTATTAAAAAGCCTAAATTTAAAAAAACCCAAACAGAACAACAAAACAAAGAAACCCACTAACACCCCCCCTAAAGAAACCAAAAACCCAGAACAAAAAAAAACCCACAGTAAACCCCAAACCTTTAAAATTTAAACCTTCTGTGTTACCTGGTTGGCTAAAAGAAAATTTACTACTATCCCTTCTACATCTGGTTGTTTATGAATCCATGAATCCTGGAACAACATCCTTTAAACAACAATTTATACCGCATTTTTCTTAACAGACATCTATCACTAATAGAAGGGATTCATTAATGTGATTCAATACTCAAAAAAGAAAATTACAAGTTGTCCTCCAAACACCTTCAGTAGACGCAAGACATCTCCAAACGGGTGAGAGATGTGACCAGGATGAAGGTGATAAGTCACATCAGGCAGCCTCTGAAGTTACTTAAACACCAAGGAAACCTTTCCATTGGTCTTTCAAAGGGCAGCGGGTGGGGGTGTCATCCCAAACATTTTCCAAGAAAGGCAACAGGAAAAAGTTACTCAGATAAATTATGTGTCTCTTTGAAAGAAATTGCATCCACTTTCTAACACATTAACAGATTAATCCTTTTATGCTTCCAGACAGCTCACTATCCATGTAGAAATCTTCTTCTCTCCCATGGCTTATTTCAAGTTACATCTGGCCTATATTATCAGCATAATCAAGACTCTGTAGGCAAGGTTATCTATACAAAAGGCAATTACCTCTTGTTTTGTTTTAATTTTATTCATGCCTTTTTAGTTAGCTGTTACCTTAATGCCTGCTAAATGGCCTTCCCCACCATTTTTCTGAGGCTTCGGAAAGTTGGGTGGACTGCATTTAAATTGACCATTGAAAAGAAAAGCCTCTGAGATACCAAAGTATCTTAATGCAAGCACCAAGGAGGACAAGCTTTATGCACTTTACTTGCCTTCCCTCTCATTCTGACTGATTATCCGTGACCTCATGTTTAAAATTGCTACTCGGGTCAAACCCTTCTAAAGGCCTGGCTCGCCTATAAAGCACCAAGGTTAATCTTCAACAGATTCCATTACAGTCCCTTCAGGTATTCTAGCAATGTTGTTTGAACACGCCTCCTCCACAGACCAGGTCTTTTTCCAAGGTGGTGTTAGCTGTCTTGTTATTTTGAGAAAGCAAACTGTGTCCTTTTCTTCAGCCCCCATACACAACCCTTCTCATCCTGAACAATATGGAACACAACGCAGGCTTTGCCTGCTCCAGGAACTAGGGATATAAACACAGCCGTACAGTCACTAAGCACAGTGACAAGCAGGCTTGCTTTTGCTGGTGTCCATCTTAAGTCATCCTTGCCTACCACATCTTTTCACTTAGCAGCAGAAAGCCATTTGCACAGGAGAGGTGATGAGTTAACACTTTATTTAAGTAGTTGCCAAAATGCTTCTTCATTAGCCAGCCTTTAAGCATCCTCACTTGGCTAGCGGACAGCATAATAAAATACCTTTGACCATCACCATTCTGCTTCAGAACACCAAGCTCAAGGATGAAATACTACTCTAGTGTTGAGGTCAGTCAGAATCAAGACCTTTTTTCTAAACAGTAGCAACAGGCACAGCCTCAGAGGTCAGTCCCTAGGGCTCCAAAACAACTGTTTGCCACTCTCATCATGACACTGAGAACCTTGCAAGAAGCAACCAGCTAAGTCTGCACCTACTAGCCAATTTAAATTTAAATCAATATAGAAACTCTTGGCTAGCTGTAGAACATGTCCAGAGAAGTGTCTTTGCGGTAGTTAAAAAAAAACCCCGCATTAATATTAAAGCAACCTGATACTGATCTGTGCTATAATATTTGACATTATTCTTCCCTGTTGTGGTAAGTGAGCTTGCAGCACGAGTGACTTGAGCCAAAAAGGTCCTAAAGCAGTAGAAGTCCGCTGCTGGGATAGCTCAGAAGACTGAAACCACCCTGTAAAAGAAGACCCCCCCCATCAGGCTTTGCTATATTATGTTAACCCTTCTCAGTTGATTGGCGTGTTACCCCGACAGCCCTTTTCCCCCTATAAGCCTTGGTTCTAGTATTATGTCCCGTACGCCAGACCCCCTTGGTTTCGGATTCCCTGTTCCACCCCTTGCCTTTTCCCATAGGTTATGCCTATACACTTATGCCACTCTACCCCCCTGCCCTCAGATGATTGGCCCCTGGTGTTCTTCCCGCCCTGGTGCTATCCAGTATATAACTTCAAACAGAAAGCTGCTCAGTCTTTTCAGCCTGTGGACACCGTGGCGGGAGAAAGCTTCATTCGGAACTCTTCGCGAAGACTCTCCTGCCTGCGTGTCTCTGCAAGGCGAGAGCCGTCGGGCTCCGTGTGGGTGCGCGCAGCCGCGCCTCCACGGGCACGGCTGTGAGTGCCTGCCGGCCAGCGCGCCGTGCAGCGGCACCGGAGCGGTCCCCGCCCGGGACGCTCACAGCACAACGCGGCGAGGGCCACCCAGCTCGAAGCCGCACGGCTCACCAGCCTTACTGCCCCAGCACCAGATCCCAGTCTAACTATTCCTGCCGTCTCAGGCATGTTAAATCCAGTAAACATGCTAGGTCATGAAAACAGCTCTGTAAACTCTCCTCCTTGCCCCAGACTTTTGCATCAATACACAAACAGCACGCAGGAAAAGCATCCTTGAAGTTATCTACACTGTGTCACTGGCTATGATGGAAAGGAACTGTAAGATACAGATTGTGCATATACTGCATATCTGCAGTGTGTGAGGCTGGGTATTTTATTGGCAAAATTTAGCATGACCGATGCTAACAAAACTGCTTTATGTGTAACCCTACACAAAACACTCTATGTAAGCTGAATGACTTCTGGACATCCAACATTAGCTATCATACATGTATATATATATACAGTGAGAGTGGTTAGGGTCACGGTTCTTATTCCCAGCTAGCACAGATGCGCTGACAGATGTAAACAGCATAGGTAAAATTGAGGAGCAGATAGACTCTGGAGAATCCTGCTGCGATGAAATAAGCACTAAAGATTCTGCCCAGCCTAGACTTTGCAGCTGCCTGCTCCACCTTCCTCCAAAATCATCAACAGACTTAAACAAAGCAAACATATGGCCACTCCCTAGCCACCTCAGTATGAAATCCAACACATGATAAAAAGGTACAATTCCAGACCATTGCCCCAATGTTGAGAGATTTTTTAAAATGGGTAATTACACAACAAGAACTCCACCCTGCCAGCATAGCCATTTGCTTATCAGAATGATTTACAATGTCGTATAAAACACCCCAGTATGACCTGCCAGATCTCATCTGTCAACTGCTTTAGTCTACAGAAGCTATTCTGGGTAAGAAAAGGAACTTCCCACTTCTAAACCTTTTCTCTTTATCCACACTGAAGAAAGGTAAGGATGAGGACTTCACAGCTACTGATGACTCTCTATGACTAGCTCTCCAAGAAGCAAACCACTGTCAGTCACCCCTATACAAACGGGATACAGTATCTAGTCTTCATGCCCATCCCAAAGATCAACAGCCCTTCTCATAGCTTTTTCAAAGCTGAGTTGCATGTAAAACCAAAATATAAACAGCTTCAAGAGGATTTAACAATGCGGACTAGGTTACTTCATTGACTGGATCAGAACAGCACAGGCTCCAAAATTTTGCTGTTTCACCAGAAAGGACTAGTGCTAGATGAGCATGACCAGACACACAGCTCTTCAGCCTTGAGCCCTTTGCCTAGGAGCACCCAGGACAAGATGCAGGACACTGCTCTGCAGCTCAGAGGACACCAGTGACCCTGTGAAGCCTGCCCACTAAGTGACACAAAGAGATGAAATTTCTACCATGTATTCCCTGTGCAGTGCCAAGGGTTAATACTCAGAAGGGAGATTCAGTTTTGAGAGATACATCTCTGAACTGAATTTAGGTTCAGAAGGCTTGTACTGAGCTTTACATGCTTCTGAATTCTGGGGTAACTCTTGCTCACTAAACACTGGTATTTGTATGAATAAAAATGAAGGGATTTAACAAATCTTGTTCCTGCACACAGTTGTCAAAAAAATCTGACCTTTAGAACAGGAAAAAGAGGAGCGATTTAAAGGTTTAAAGAGGAGGCAGTGGCTGCCTGATGTATAACAAACCTTTGAAAAATTATGAACCAGTGAAAATCCCCTACAGGTCCCAACAAAACGTGTCCAATTTGCATTCCTGCAAGTCTTCCATACACAGCACTCTTTGCCTCTGTGTACACAGGCAAATAAATCCCTAGGAATAATACACCTGGGACCTGAATCTGATCTCTGATATATTATTGCTCCAGAGTTCCATTCCAACCTTCACAAATGGCTTTTTTTTTGTTCCAGATAACTAAATCAAAGCAGTCCCGATAAGCTTTCAAAGCAGGGAATGTGAGGAATGGTTTAATGAATGTTACAACTCAACCTATTACAGACTACAGAGCATTACAGAAGACAGGGGAGAAAAAAAAGCACATATGACGCTCATATCTGGAAGTCTCATAAATTCAAATCCAGAAGCACCTGCCTAAGTCCCTTTATATTAAGCCCAACAAAAACTCAGTGCTGACTGTGCAAAAGAACATAAAGAATGGGAAAGTGAGAAGAACTGTGTCAGACAAATACAGAGGGTTTCCTATTGAAAAGTTACATTAGTTGTAAGTTTGACACGGAAAGGGCTTACATGGGAACAGACTGCCAAAAAAAAAAAAGAGGCATGAACAGAAAGTAACAGGAAAAGAGAAAAATGGGAACACAAATCATGGAAGACAAAACTAAAACTTTTGGAAAAGCATGCTCTTTTTGCAAAGCAGCTTCTGTGGCATTTACATGGGCTTTGTGCTGTTTGTGCCCTACAAGAAACTCAAGCAGTTTCTTCACATATCAAACTTCAGCTATGCATGCGTAAGGTACACATGAAAGGTCTGTATGCTGGTCCCAAGTTCTGCCTTGTTTTCACTGTTTTTTCCATTTCTAAGCATTAAATTATTCTTCTCTTAGAACCAAAAATAAGGTTGCAGCATAAGTACAACAGCCTTTTGTAGCTAATAAGGTTCTGTGCAGCTAAAGGTTGTGGGCCCAGACTGAAAGACGAAGTCAAGCTAATACTTCAGCCAATTTTCATGAAGTGAAATTTCAGTTCAGAACATACCAGACACTAAGGTATCACTTGAAAGAAATTATCAACTCCCTTCCCACATACTTACTACCTAAAAGGTGTTCTTGAGGATGTCAAGAACAAAGTAACTAGGCTCCTTAGATTCTATATACCTCCATGTTCCTGTTTACTCCTTTCTTCATCTAATGATGTCCATTCTTGTCCCAGAATTAGTAGTTACTATAGTAGAACAGTTTAAAGGCTTCAAATGAAACAACTATCTTCTTCATACAATTAAACCACTGAGATTATGCGAACAGGTTAACATGTCAGCATTTACTATCACAAAAAAGGCATAAACACCACATGCTTTAGTATTACCTAGACAGTTGCAACTGAACTGTAGAATGCAGAATAGTCATACTTACAGGGATTAAATGCTTCCTATTTACATGACAACACCTAGCAACACAGCTAGACCACAGTTAAAAGTAATTCTATAGCCATCCTGAATAAATCATCATGCAGACACATCCAGAGCAAAGCCACTCTTATCATGGAACAGTGGTCCCAGAAGGAAACCCTGGAGAAAAAGCTCCAGCTGAAGAGTTTTAAGTATTCAAGTCACTTTCCTTAAAAGAGGAGGTCCAAAACTTTCTCGCATATACCTCCTAATACTACTCCATATTTCTGGCACATAATACTTTAATTTCAAAGCCCTTTACAAATAATCACCTTGTGCTTTGGTCCTTCTAGATTTCTTTCAAATTTAAGTAACTGCAGTTCTTTTTAATATCACAGTCTGATTCTTTTAATACACTTTTAATGCACTGCAGACAATTGCAGCTTCTTGCCTTTGATTCAGAGAAGAATTCTGCCATTTTAAATTGATGTAAATGTCAGCGGAAGGAACAACAGATAATATATTCTGAACATAAGTTATGCTTGATTTAATTTCTGCTGATAGATACTTGATTTAAAAGTCTTTTGTTGTCATATGTATTGACAGCTGATGCAGTAAAACAACACTGTACTGGTACCCAATGATCACAGAACACAGTGTCTTTTCATGTGAAATTTCACCTGTAACATGAAGTTCAGCCCTTCCACTTTTATTCCAGGGTGAGGCTGGCAAAGGAAAAATAAAATGGAATAAAGAACTAGATTAAAAGGGGATTGAAGATCAGCATTGAAAAGAAACAGAGACTTCTACAGGGTAGACTTTAAATCTCAGTTGCTGGAATCTGGAACACCTGGAATAAGAGGCATGCATGCAGACAATAGTGCAACAATAAGTTAAACACTGATGATTTGTTTTTGCTTAATGAACTGTTCCTGCTGCTGAAGTCTACATTTCAAAAGACCTAGGTAAGCCAGGCGTGCTATGTAACACAACTAGTAAATGGTTGCAAGTCTTGAGTTGGCACTGTGCATGAGAAATGGCAAGGCTTCATCCCTGTATATGTCATGACATACAGTATTTGGACCTGGTGCAGTCAGAAGAAATAATGAATTAATCCTGGGGGCTTACAGGTATTTTTGAAGAACACTGTACACTAACAAAATAGTTAACTTAATCAAGCAGGTTTTACTCAAAAACCACAGAATCCCATCTCTTATCCTACTGCTTGTAACTACAGAAAGTTTTTGGACAACCTCTATTCTGAACCAGTTGCATCCTCCAGCAAACTATTCATTTTTTCCTAAATGCCAAAGAAAATTTAACATTGGTTAAGCTCTTCAGACTTCTGAGGATAGAAATTGAAGCTTATTATATAGAAGTTTGTGAGACAGTTTTCAGAACAGACTTATTTCTCAGTGAAAATGTTAGCATTCATGTAACACTTTTTACAACTATAGCTATTTACCCCCAATGCCCTTGGACACAAATTCCCTGCCTCCACATTTGTGTGGTATGCTGTGCACCTGTTGGCTGCTCACCCCACCCCAGACACAGCCACATCACAGGGCACCAGACTGAGCTCACTATGGTGGGAAGCAGCATGTAACCTCTCAGGAAAGGCAACAGAATCAGTAACTAACCACACACAGCTACTGCACACAAAATTGTCGGGGTTTCTATCTTCAGTAAGTTCTTGTGCATGCCGATGAACAAAACAGCCCTCTGCGTTAGGAAAAGGCTGCATTTTTCAATCTGTAGTCATCCCCAACTTCCCTTGATAAAACTTTAAAAAATCTGTAATTTACTGTTACATTTGATCCTGCCTGCATCTGTTATGATTTTAATTGTCATTGCACATGATTATGTCTTTCTGTGTAAAATACAGTCTACATTGATATGCCTGCATAGACTTCTCTAGGACACCCTCTAACAGTTCATTCAATTTTCTCCCCAAACAGTATGATTTGTGTTGAGACTTTAACCATTATCACAATACTTCAAGAAGCTTTATGGCTTTGCCAATCAGCTTTTGCTGAAGGAAAGCCTTGAGACTGGCTTTCTCTATCCCTGCTCATTACCTATGTATCAACTGCCAATAAACACAGGAATTTTAGAATATGGGCTTCCAACCATATTCAACGAAGGGGTTGGTGGTTTTTTGTCTGGTTGCTTTCTGGAACCATGTGGCTTAGAAACAATTTTCCACCTAAGCAGAAGTCAGATTTATTCAGTATAACCATGTCCTGAAACTCTGGGGTTTACTTTTCACTTTTTATGTCCCTGCCTCTTTTCAAAGAGAGCTTAAACTAGACCAAAGTGTGTGCCACTACTATTTAAACACCATAGAAAATACATGTATTGGTTCTCTGAAGCTGTTCCTAGCAATTTTACCATTTCTGGTAGCACTTCCACCATAAGAACATACAACAGCAGAATACAGCAAGTATGTCAGAGCCTGCTGTTACCTTAGTTATGCTGAAAGAAATAGGTATTTCTCAGAAATATAGGAAATTATTATTCAGACAACAGACAGACAGCACTTCCTTTCCCAGAACAATCTGTCTCCTGCCCTGACAACCCATTCCTGCTATATTTACCCGACCAAATTTTGCCAGTGATACATTTCCAGATGCACTTGAGGCACATGTCCCTGTCAGTCAGGCCAAGCACAGAGGAATCTGAGCTCCTAGAAATCACTAGATGTTAATCCATGCTTCCTCTCTTGCTTGCCTGTAGAGTTAAAGGAGACAAAATGTGTAAAGCATTATTCCCAGTTTATTTTGGAAGCAGGGACATGAGGTACTTCATCTGATACAGCTATTTACTTCAACTGCTTTCTTTATGGCTGACAGAGACACCTGAAGAGTTAAAAAAAATTTAAAATGTGAAACATGAAGTTAAAAATAACTGGCTATTCCAACAAATTAATACTCTCTTTAAAATTCTCGATGCTTAAGAAGGAGCTTACTTTTCTAATCTGCCATGGGAGAGCCAATTCCTCATCCAGAAAAAAAAAAACCTGTGCCATCTTTGCTGAAGAAAAGCAACACACATCAGTTCTAGATTGTGGATAGTTCGATTTAAGAATGCTGATCAGCTAAAATTAGTTGAGTTTTGGAGCAATAAGAACAAGGTCTCATGAATGGTCTGAGCTAAGTCATTCACTATATTAACAGTTATATTCTTCTTATATTCTACCATGTACTTCTGATCCCATGCTATCTCTTCCAACCCTGACTACACAGCTAGGTTCTCTAATTTTCATAATTTTAAAAAACACTTCACACCCAACTTCTGATAACTATCTTTGTTCTTGCTGAATTTCTCCCTGAGATCCCTTGAGCGAAGGAACAAATAAACTCTGTTCCCGCCTCCACCTCCATATTGCTTAAAGATGATCTTCACAGCTCCTACATCAATACTACTGTCATTCCAAAGTGCATTTTTTGAGATTACAGCAATGGGAAAAAAACAAACCAACTCACCCCATCCCAAAAAATCCAACCAAACAAAAAAAACCCCCCAAAAACCTAAAAAAATTACCCCAAAACCACAAACCCAACCCCACAACAAAACCAAGGGAAGAAGAAATCCATCAAAAAATCCACTTTAAAAATCTCCACAAAACAACAAAGTCACTTCTCAGAATCTCATTAGCCAGAAGAGATTCTCATCGCATTGGTGGCCAGTCAGTGGAACCAAGGTATTTCTCAGTTCTAGGTACCATGACTCTTCCAGAGAGGGCAATCGGAGGCTAAATTATTGATGCAAGAGAAAGAAGTGAACAAAGGAGATGAAAGGGTTTAAAATGGTAATATCCTTCCTTTGGCTCCCTCCACTCCTTTTCTGGAAAGCGCAGACAGGCAGTTTCAACTTTTCCACCCTTTATTTAACTGGCTTAACAGAGGGTCCTAACAGGGCACAAAGAAGCTTTTTAAAATAAAAAGCACAAGTTTAAATCAACTGTGGCTATATCAAAACTCATGGCCAGGCCAATTTTATTACTTAAGGTGGAATTAAAAACCCCTGGTTTTAATTCCTTCTTTTAATAGCATATTCACATAACAAGACCTCTTCAAACAGCTGGATGCCGGCAGATTCTTCAGAACACAAGCACTTTTGACCCATTTTTCTCAAACAAACACACACACCTAGGTTTGTACCCAAAAGCAGTACTGTTTGAGGACAAGTACATCCTTAGAACACTCCAGATTATTTTCACTACAGCATTAAATCTTTAAAATTTTAAAATGTTTTTGCCAGAGAGATTGTTCCTGCTTCCTTAAATCCTGTATAGTTTGCATGTTTTCTGGTACCCTTTCCTTTTCAAACCTGCAACACTGGAACACTTTTCAAGCATCTGACTAACACATGATACAACATGACACAATACACGATCCAATGGGAGTGGAGACCAGCAAAAGGAAGAAAAGGAGCACCTTATAGGTGGAATTGAAAAAAAAAGTACTGGCCAGGGCTGAGTATGATGAAGTGAAATGTGGGCAAGATATGAACTGCATTACATGTAAGAGTTTATTAGAAGCCTCATACAGCTGCTCAAATTCAGGCATCTCATACAAGGATGTGAACAGCTGGTACCATCACCTGCTGTTCCTGCAGAGTGAGAGGGAGTGTGTGACCTTCCACTGCAGCACAAGGGCCTCGTGCATGTGAACAAGGACCGGTATGGGCTGCGAAACCCCACAGCGTTCAGAAACTACAACAAGAAAAAAAACCTACAATTTAAAGGCAGCTGAATGAGAATGAACTGCCCGTTCAGATTTCTAATGGGTTGCTAATAAAAGTGAAGGGAGAAATTGTTTGCAAAATTTAACCTGATGTTGTCTGAGACACAATGCTTAAAAAGTCAATAGTTACCAAACAACCATTAAGCTAAGCGTTCCAGGATGCCTATAATGGTCTTCCTCCTACTCATTATTTAATAATATATTTCTTCAGCAAATTATTTTCTCTGAAATTTCTTTATTTTTTCCAACTCTTGAATTACCATTCAGGTACTGTTAAAGTCCTGTTGCTTTCTACAATGTCTGAATATTTTTATTTATTCCTCTCCTATGTTTCCAATGCTCCTGGCAAAGCCTTTTCCCCAAGAAAACACTAGATTTTTTATTTGCAAAACATGGATGTTTCTTCCCTTATTCTTCCCTTTCATTAAGAAACAGAAGCCTTCATGATGAAAGTATTCAGACTCCTGTATCACACAAAGAAGTTACATGCTTTCAGAAAATTTAGTTGTTTGAAACTTATCTCTTTGCCAAATCTAAATTAGTACTTCTGTTTCAACTGAAAGTCTCTTCCTGTTGACCATATTTTAACAGATTGGGAAGTATTTGAGCACATATATTTCCTATACTTTTGTGTTCACCATCAACAATGCCACCAAAGTAAATATTCCCAGGACTGTGTTCTACTCCTCCCTGTATCAGCCTGATCACCTCATGCTGAGGCAGGATGTATTTAATAGGGGGAAGCACAGAAGTAAAATCTGACAGTGCTTGTTAGATTTTAAATCTGACTTAATGTATTTGCACTTCAGATAGTCAAAACATTTGGTTTTTTTTTCAGTAAGAGTTGAGTATGTAAAGAAAAACATGGTGTTTCTGAATGAAAAACACGAAAACCTCCGACTGAAGTAAAAACCAGCTAATGATGGCTTCTGAATGCTATCATGACAGTCATCTTCATTATTACAGAACTATTATAGACCACTATAAACTGTCTAATCCCACCCTGAAGAACATCCAAGTTGCTAAGTGTAGTTACTAAACATGCCTACATAAGCAACCATGTTTTACTGCTGCCACTCGTTTGATTTCTACAACAAAGCTCCTCCCGTAGGCTATAGCCAGACCTAAGAGACCGTTCTGCTTCAGTTTGCCCTGGTCAAGGTAACAACCACATCTTTATTTATTTCAACAATTCCTCATATTTACAACTTGACCCTTGAATTATTTAGGCAGTTAATCAAGCTGTAAGTGGAATCTAATTCAACAGCCACTTTGCAGGCTTTGTCACTGTATCAAGAAAAATTATAATTTCCTGAAAAGTAACAGGGCACAAAGACACATCTGAAAAAAAAAATTCCTCCCAGAATCAAGCTAAACGTAATTAAAAGAGAAGAGCACTGTTCTGAAGCATCTCATCTCCTTTAAGGAGCACAAGTTTTGAGAATTATTTACAGTCATGCAAGACTCAGACTCCTGCACCAGCTTACACTTTCTGAAAGACTCTCTAACTTACAATTTCAATATGTCTAGGAGGAAGTTTCAGCTTACTACTACAAGGACAGAACTGGAAAACAGAACTTCTCAAGTTTGAGGAAAGTAATCCTTGTATTAGGATCTAGATAGAGGCTCAAATAATCAAAGAACCACCATCACTTGAGAATTTAACATATTCAGCTAAAAAGCATTAATGAAGTACACCCCTTGAGTACTGTAATTGTGTAACTGCAATTACAGTGCAAAATACATTAGAATAAGTTGTTTATCAATCTGTTCATTTTAACAGGATAGCTAAAGTCAGTATCACCTCAAACTTTAGTTCTATGGCATATTTGTGCAAATTCTCATTAACATATTTTACTTCTTCATTTCTACTTATCTCACACTGGACTGTTTTTGTCATAATGTCTCACCTATTCCTCAACTGTCACAAAACTATACACCTGCTCTTTCTTTCACAACATGTGGAATACAACAGTGGTTTGAACTGACAAGTTTTAACTTCACAACTGCACCACGCAAAAAGCACAGACATATTAACTGCAGAAAGTTCAAGAGATGAGGATTCTGTGTCTATCCATGCTGTTCAACTAAAGAAGAAATACCCAACAATTAGGAGTTCAATGCAAGAGCAGGTTGCTTTAACACTTCCAATAACATTTCCAAGTCACATGGATAGAGTATATCACATGATACCAGTGCAGATCTATCCATTTTCTACAATGACTATCTGATAAATGTTCATTCTTGAGATGGGGCTTTTTATCTCCTATAATTTTGTGATGATATGTACTGATTCACTGTCCCTAAAACATTTACATATATTTAATTCATTATTTAGCCTTCCTCACTCTTTTAACAAAACCACAGATTTCCATTTATTCACAAAATTCTTCCACAGAAAGTATCTGTTGATACCAACAAAAACTTATCCATGACACTTCCATCTCTCACCTCAGAATCCATCATATCACAAAACCTCAGACCCTACCTTTAAGCCACTGTATTGCACTTTATATATCAAATTTTGTCTTTTTTGGTAGCTTCGGAAAGTGCTGAAAAGCAAATTAAAACCATGTCATCTAAAAGGTGACCAGAGTTTTCCTAGGACTGTATGCATCAGTTTTGTATATTTCCTGGACATATCTGGTGACTTGTGTCATTTTCTAAAAACAAATTACAAGAACAAGATAACAGATCACAGAATACTCTGTGTTGGAAGGGACCCACAAGGAACATCAAGTCCAGCTCTTGAGTCAGTGGCCCGTATGGGGATTGAACCCATGACCCTGCTGTTACCAGCACTATGCTCTCACCAACTGAGCCAGTATCATCTTGACTGTCCATCCAACATTTTTTTAAGAACTTAGAATGAGGAGGTCCATAGCACATTCAAAGATTAGGTTTTTTTCCAATTGCAAAGAAAACCCCCCAAAACTACGCACAAGCAAAAAATAACCCTTCAGCAATAGTCTGTTCTACAACACTCAGACAGTTAACAAGCTAGATACAGTTACCTCGAAAAAAAAAAGCTCTTACAAGTTCACCTCAAATGGACAAGCCACCAAGTACACATCCCTCACTATTAACATCCCCTAACCAATCAATCTGCTATTTTATTAACAATGTTCTCCATTAGTCTGCTACTTTTACACTTAACTGTTAATCCCTGCCATTCTACCTCTTTTCTTTCTGGCTTTATTCCACACTAATTATTGAGATAAGCAGCACTTTTTTACAGATCCCTGCACTACTCCTGAAGAAAAGGACATTTTGCCTTTCGTATCTTCTTTCAAATCTCTCCTTAAAACTCACATCTTGGTATAAACCATACTAGGGATCAGCCAACAACAGTCTGTTTGAAGGACAAATGGAGGTAATCATTAAGAAAAAGCCTCAAGTGTTTAACAACTTTGTATACTTAAAGATTTCTCTCTGTTGCTACCCTCTTAAGCTACAGACTCTTTGAGATGAGGAATACTTCAGTATGCTTCTTGTGTATGCATAATCAACACTTCTTGGCAGTCCTATTACATATTATGGACTATCTAAATATACACCTGCACTTTCTGACACAAGGTATTGCTTCTTTGAAGTAAATCACATTTGCGACAAGATTTTTAACAGGTTAGATGGCAACTACTGAGTGAGGGGAGAAGACAGGTAAAAGAACAGAAGAGCTGTACACTTAGTAAGCTACTCGTAGAATTAGCAATTTCATGTACACTTCTCCTTCCACAGAGTTTTTGTTATAATGCAAATAGCTTTAAGGTCTGTTAATTGGGCACAATTCCTTTTCACCACTCTTGACCAAAACAAAAACATCGCCATCAAAAAAACTCTATATAAAACCTCAATGGCTGTCTTAAGAGGAACCTTAGCTTCTACTGAGCATCTGGTACTGCCTGTCCACCAAATCAAACTGCAATTTATTGCCCCCTAATGTACATCCATTAAGCCATTTCCTTCATGGCTCCACTTCACACAGAAGCAGTAACTGGAGGAAATAATGGAGTGCCCAGCAAGTGGGAAAGGAATTGCTCAACAAGCGTGGAACAAGAGAGAGTCAGTTGCACACCATGCACATGTGGCAGCTCTTCAGAGCCCAGCCCTGCAGTGGTAACAGAAGGCTGGTGTTACAGAGAAAGCCCACTGTGGGAACTCTTCCAAGCAACAGCCAGGAGTGCTTGTCCATCTAAATCCTTGGGTCCTTAAGGATTAGGGGTCAGGAAACAATTTCTTCCAACAGCACCACCTCCTGCCTTTACCTGCCAGTCATTAGCCATGCATAAAAGGAAGACTTAAGCTCCAAGCTCTAGTGTTAAACGGTACTCAAAGAACTGTATTGAAAGGATGCTTAAGTGGTATCACAAACGTTGTGGGGCTGAACTGCAAAACGGACTTCAGGAGACATGCAGAAATACCTAATGTGAAGACCACCTTACTCGGCTGGTTGGGTTTTTTTGCTCTAGGTATTCTGAGATTCACTCCACTTCTTCCGATTTTATTCATTAAGTTTCTTACTACTCAGAAACACAAAACAGATTAACACAGGAGCTAAAAAGTTATCAAATTAAGGATTCTAAACAACCACAACTTATCCCTTTCTGTCTGTTCAGTATTAGTTACAAATACCTCAATTACAAGCTTCTCCTTCTCAGGAGTTCTGATTTCATTCAGTAACCAGTGTTGAAGGGCTTTATGTACAATTCAACAGAATCAATTAGAGCTCAGAGTGACACCATCCATACCTGACTCCTCACACACTCTGCATAAATGCTGTCCTGCACACAACAGAAAAGCCTTGAAAAAGGTTATGGTGCTTGTCTTGGTGCATCTGTAAATCATTCTTCATCAAGGACATTCCTCCTCCTTCTTCCTTTATACAGAAAATAAGCAAAATCTTAAGTGAAACTATGACAATTCTCATGTTCATTTTGGGCTTCAGAAGTTCCCATCCCAGTTGCAGTGCAGCTACCATTCTTAGAACACATCAGCATCATTCTGGGAAAATGACTTATAAAGTAAAGCACAAGCTTAGCAAGCATGTGGGGAAAGTTTGATTTCTTATTTCTCCAAGAAAACAACAAAAAAACAATCTATGCCAAAAATACCAGAAGAGGCATATTCCCTGAGGAAGATTCAAAGACCTCAGCCATAACACAGTGATTTGATTAATTTGATGCTACAATGAAATTAAAAAGATTAATCTCACTCAGAGTATTTGGAACTACCTGCAGCTTCAAAGCAAAAATACTGCATTGGTTTACATTCTCTGTGCAGCTGGGAGGATGTCTGCATTCATTTAGACTAGAAACTTGCTTTTAAAATGACAATTTTTACTGTATTGTCTGAACACAGTTGGCAAAAATCAAGTCTGGATTCAACCTGTAAGCAAAGTATCAAATTTAAGTTGGCACCTCAATATTAATATTTCTTACAGTAAGAAAATATGAAGAGAAATAATTTACCACTCCTGTACACAGTGTAAGGTCATTCAATATGGACTAAAATTGTATTGCCATTCACTAATTAGAGTGAGGCCAAGTTAAAGTTATGGAAGAAACCTTATTCTATCACTTTCCTAGCCTTTCTTATACCCTTTCCATTCTTCTTTAAAAATTCATAGAGAATGCAACAACAGCTAAATGTTAGCCTGAATTGGTTGGTCTTCAAAAATACCAAGTTAACATGTATGGTACCCGTTATTTAAAAAAAGAAAATTTCCTTTTATTTGTTTGAGTTATCACAAGAACAGACATGATCTATAAGATCAGTGAATGTTCTAGATCTTTTGTAGAAAGCTGATGTGGAAAAAAAAAACCCTTTTTTTTTTAAATGGCTGATCTAGATAATCTTTCTATCCTTCAATGCAAACAGTGGGAGAAATATCACAGCATACAGTTCATCATATTTGTTATTTTCCAGTAAGTTTAGGCACTTCCAGTAGAAACTCAAGATCTAAATAATAAACAAATTACAGTATTGCTGTTACCTGCAAAGCAATAAGCATTGCAGCACTTTACATATCACACATGTATGTGTGATACATACACTTTATAAAAAAAACCCAAAAACTATTTTTTCTGATTTCTTAACTCGAACGAACATCTCATATTCTATTCAATAGCACTTCAACAGCATTGAGAAGAGGCCACATATTTATATTTACTACCAATCTGCCACTTGTTAAAACTAGATCTTTCAGAAAAAGTTCAGACATTAATCCAAAATCAGGATAAAATTCCTGTGTTGTTTTATACAAGTCTCAGGTTTTCCAGAAAAAATGAGTTTCCAGAGCTCAGACACAACAAAATGAGTGTGCAATCAAGTCTACATACCAGAAAACTGATGGCTACAGTAACAAGTATATTAAGTCAGTACACTGGGCAAAGGTTCTCTTACGGTTACAGTCATTTGACCTTTAGCCAGCTCTTAATGCCCCAGCCAACCCTCTAAAGATGGAGATTTGTAGCAGCTTCTTGTCTGAAATAAGCCATGAAAAGAGTCTTCTGAACCCACTGTACAAGCATTCATTTAAAATGTCATGAATGTGCATGAAATCAGAGTGCTTCTAACAGCTTACGTTGCAGCTTCTGTTTAAATGCACTAACTCTGAACCACCAGAGGATAAAAGGACTCAAACCTTGCAGTCTGGCACTCATGGACCTAAAATATACACAAGCACCTCTTCACAGGTGTGTTTACCTAGTTTAAACCTTATTTAAATAGACTCTTGATGCACACACTTTCCACAAACACCTGCTTCTCCCACTGCAGTCATGACTTGTACAAGGCAGCTGTAGTCAGTCACTCCTCTCCTTAAGCCATCCTACATGCCAGTAGGTAGCACTTGAGGCATGAAAATCCTGGTTACTGACTCATCCCTCTGGCCAGAGCAAAGCACAAATTCTGCAATGAGAAGAGTGACTACAGAAGTACCTGCTCTTACCTCTCCATCACACCAGAATGGTCTGAAGATTTCAACAGCCAGAGAAGCATTTAAAGAAACCCAATCCTTATGAAAACATGGAAAAACAGGTGTATAATTAATTCATATTTCCAGCTATTTGTGGTTATAAAACCTTTCTCTGCTGACCTAGAGAACATTCTAAGTTGGAACCACTCATGAAAGAGACACTGCTCAGTTATCACTGGATGTTAAAAAGAAGCTTCCTTTTGTTGACCTAAATCCATAACAAAACTGACAAAATGAACAAATATTTCAACATCTAGACATATTTTTCAGGGTACTCAGCTCACTTTAAAGAGCAGTCAAATGGAAGCTGTGGTGACAGTGGCCCTAGATCCAAACTTGTATCAATACAGGTTTTCATCAGTTTTAAAATAACCTTTAAAGAAGATGTAGTTGTATTTCAATTTTGCATACATGGACAAAGCTTGATAGTCATTGCTTCCATATGGTCATAATTCAGGACACTGACTTCTGCTTTTCCTAAGCACTAGAAATATGAGACACGCCATCAGACTTAAGCTTATTGTGCTCATCTTAGCAAGCATTCAGCTATTAAATTTAAGTTGGATTAACTTATGCATCACCCGAAACAACAGAACCTCTATGTTTCCTCTTCTGTTTTTCAGACAACTACTATCAATAATGACTAAAATACAAGCAGCCCATGAAAGTGTAAAAATGGCATCCAATAAATCCACAGCGGATCAGCGCATACATGCTGTTCATTTTCAAATTATTAAACTCTTTTTATAAATCTACATAAAATTGTCAGAGAAATTAAGTTTCTCTATCAGAATTTTAAAGAGAAACTTTAAAATATAATTCAGGTTTAAGGCCCTTAGCTAGGTATGCTGAACTGTAGAAGTGAAGTTACTCTTACCATATCATGGGACTGGTTGTGCTGAGCAACACATCTTGTCTATATGCTTCCTCCAAGAGCACATGTAGATGTTACAACAGGATGGGATACCATACTTAGTTGCAGGCAAGCTTTCCAGTATGTAATTTAGTTACTCTTGAGGAGCAATACTTTGAAACAGGAATCTTTAGCTGCTGGGGGCATACAGTGCATCTTTATACCCTTGACCAGGGTATTTCAGCATCACAGGCATGACAGAGTTAATACCCACTAGCTCAGAGGAGAACAAAAGGTACTCCACTGCAACATGCCTAACATTTACATTGCCTCTCTTTGCTCATTAAACAGGTTTTGGTTAAATAATGAACAAACTGTATTACAGACTCCGATGAGAATTCCAAAATTATAAATCAACTGGTAAAGCCCAGAGGAGAATGAAGGGAGTGGGAGGGAAGGAAGGATAATATTGACTAATATAAAGGGCGCAGCTTGACAGTGGATATTCCTGCCACACCTGATCAAACATGCTCCATGGGGGAGGGGAAGGGAGGGAGAGAGCAAGAGGGGAGATGGGACAAGGCAGCCTGAAATTTGCATCCGGAACAGATTAAAATGGGTTCTTGGGGGATTGAGAAAATACATAACATATATTACTATAAATGCAAAATTGTACTAAAAGCTAACTCAAATGTCAAAGATTACAGTTTGAATAAATTTAAATATAAAAGCAATGCGTTTCCATGAGCTAATGAAAGAGACATGAAAGGAAGGTCTAGGGAAAAAAAAAATCACCAAAAAAGTGCCTATGCTGGGGACTGGGCTTTTGAGTGCCTGGAAGATGATGCAGGAGACTCTGTATCATCCCAAGTATTGCTTGAGAACAAGTCCATGTCTAAAATGGAAAAAAGATGGAGCACAGCAATGATGTCAGCAAATAGCAGTCACTGAAGCTACAATTACCTGTATAAAAGAATCCCATGTTGTCAAACCAACATGTTCTCATCCCCATATACAAGCAATTATTATCTCAGCAGGAACCACACTTACATGATGACTAATACAAAGGGAGTCTCTGAATCTCTCAGTACATTAAACTTTGCTTTCTCTAACCCAAGCAGATAGTGAACTTGCATTTTTTCCCCAACAAGTCAACAGCACGTTGTATCTAGCTGCTCTAGATAAATGGCCAGTCCCTGACATTTACTTATACTGCATCTATTTGAGCATCCTGACATTCCCTGCTCTTGTTGATGAGAAGAGATATTTGCAATAGTGGCAAAGAACTTCAGAAAGATTATTTCAAAGAAAATCTTATCTCATAGAAGGAAGAAAAGGAAAATTTCCTCCCGAAACACTTCTGGTGACTGCACATATATCTTACAGAAGGTGAGTGAGCTTACAAAAAATCCCACAAATCCAGACTGTCACAGTCTGAACCTGCACTAGTCCAGGTACAAGCCTAACATCCAGAACAAAGACACTATCCAGAAATGCAAGCTGTTCAGGAGTTCCCTAAGATGTCGTGATCTGACAGAAAAATCCTGCTTACAACCACAGGAAGTTAACCTGGTAAAGAAAAGCAAAGCATTACATTTACAGGCAGACACAAAAGAGGAAGGAATAAGGGCTTAGAACTGGCACGTGTCCTCAGCACCTCTTGTCATCACTTGAAAGCAGCACTCCTGTACTTCTAGGGAACACACTTCTTATAGGATTCCAGACTCAGCACTGATGCAAGAATGAGCATGCTTCACAGTTAGAAATGCAAAAAGTCCGGCTCAAACTAAAGCTGAGTGCAGTTCTGAAGACTCACTGTAATAAAGGGACCAGAAATAAAGTTTACTTTCAAACACTACAATCAGTAAGAGAAATCTTGAAAAGAACATGCAGAATGCTATTATGGAGTTTAGGATTAGCTTCACCTTCAGACTCTCAACACATACTTGGGTTACACTTCAACAATCACTCCTGAAACTACAAAAACACAAAATGTTGGGGGAAAGGGAGAAAGTGAGGGAAAAAATGGTCAGAATACAGACCACAGCCTTGTGTTCTACTTCTGTTATCAATACAGATTTCCAGTTTCTTTCAGAGCAGGTGATCACAAAGTAAGTCTTTCACTTAAAATCCAAGAGACCTAAATAGAAACAGAGGTCTGTGCTTCCCTTATTACATGTTAACACATGATGAAAGGTAACAAACCAAAGAATGTGAGGAAAAACCAGATGGAAAACCACTTTATAACCAGATTATTTCCATTATTTACTAATCAGAAAGCATAAACAAAGCACAAAAAAGCAACACATGATAGTACACCAGATTTCATATATTACTACAAGCTTCAGTATATCAAAGAAACATGCATGTTTATAAAAATGTATGTGTGCATACACACACAAATATATATATATATAAACACACACATATATATATATATACATATAAACAGTGGCAGCAGTGGTATTTCTGTGCTACTTTACATTGGTATTATTTGTCTAAAAGTATATGCATACTTCCTCTTCTCTTGTCCTTCAATAAATGACTTCTGGATAATAAATAAGACGAATAAATACACCTGTACACTTATTTGCATACACCCTAGCAGGTGCACATACCTGCTGATTTCTGTAGAAGCTTACCTGTTATATTATTCAGCACTTCTTTTAGGTGGCTAAAGCTATGCAGCAGGGGATCCCTTTCTTCATCCTATAGGTTATATATAGGAAGTAAGTAATTAATGAGGCAAACATATTCCTGAAGACAAATCTTAATAATGGGTCTGTTAAAGACCTCACCATCATATTCACAGAAGTACTGTGGTTTGAGTTTATCACTGTCAGCATGTTTACACCATCAAATCCATGCGAAGCATTTTTATTTTCCTGACAGCACTCCCCAATATCATACAGCTCAAATGTCAAAGCATAGGTCCAAAACTGAGCATTCTGGTTTGGTTTTATTGTCCTTAGAAGTATTTCTGATTAGCCTTCTGCTGTTCAATAAATTTCACTGCAAATCTAACTCATACCATATTGAAATGGCTCATCTGGATTTGCTATAATGTTAATCTATGCAGATTGTAATGGGAACAGAAATACAATGACATTTTATGCCATTAAAATAACTTGAAGAAAGAATCACAGTGCAATATTTATATGAATTAGCTGCATCCTTTAGCCTTAGTCTACCTTTATGATATTAAAATGAAGAGGAGCAGCAGTTTCTCCAAGCTGAGTGCAGCCGTACCCACAGCTCAGACAGAGAGGCCGTGAGCCCTCAGGAAGAAATGCCTGTCAGAAAGAAAAAGGGCCCTGCCCTTTGACAAACTGAAACCACTTGTGCTGGATGACAGCCATCTGCTATTCACGTGACATTCCAAAGTGCACCACTGATACAGTGTGCCACATCCACACATTTACACTGTGGCAGCCATAAACCCACCAAAGCATGGTTAGACTTGGAAACACTGTATTTAGGGCTTTTATCAAAGCAGGTTTGAAAGTATTAACAGGTTTTAGTCAGGAATATAGATAGCAGCAACAAAACAGAGCTGAAAACATATGTCATATGAAAATTTTAAAAATACTCTATACACAGTGATTTCACAAATTTTTATTTCATGGCTTTCATGATGAAGACTGTCTTCTCTAAGAGGGTACAAAATATACATAATATACAAAATATACATAAAACATTGTGCTAAATAAAATAACATCAAATTCCCTCATATCCCAGGCAATAAAAGTCTAAATGAGATGATTCCCACATGGAATACAATGTGGGGTTTTCATATTTACAGGATAAAAAGGTAGAAGACTTCCAGCTTTGTAGTTTTTACAGTCACTGGCACATGAGAAGCCCAAAACAATGTTAACAATGTAGAAAGTTATCCCAACTTTACTTACAAAAATACTATAACAAGTTCTACAAAAAACTGAGGTACTTTTCCAAAGCCAGGTGGTTTCTGCCAGAGGTGTTTCTACCTGCTGCTACAGATAGCAACAATTCAAGGTACCTTACCAGATGTGTGTGAGTGCTCCATCGGGCATTACGCTTTATGGCTCCCACCACTGCGTTGATTTCACCTTGTACAATGTATATATTCTTATCCACCATCCTGACAATTCTGAAAATAAAGGTAATTCAAATTAATCTCTAGCCTCTCAGAGTAATTGTCTTCCTCAGATGAAACGAAGTTGACCCTATTCACAAGAAGGCCTGCAGTGATGCAAGAAACTCTTTCAGATTTGTTTTGTGCATGCACTAAATACAAGTTATTACATGTAACATATACAAGTATTTCATCAAAAGGAAGACACTTTCCATTAGTGTTTTCAAAACCATGAGAGCAGCCAGTTCTAACAGGACCTTTGTAATGCAAGAGATCACTCTGCCAAGGCACATTCCTCATTTTTTTCCAGTCTATGTAAGTTCACAGAAAGATAAAGTGTTGGGGTACTGGGCCAGACATCCATGACAATGCATCTCCAGCACTTATGCAAATTCCTGCAGCCCTACATGGAACACAAAGCTAACCTTGTACTCTCTCAAATAAGCATCAGTGGGTTGAATAAATTGGATAGAGCAAACCTCTTTCAGAATTAAAACGTTGACAAAATAAAGTAATTTGTAACAAATGTTGATTTCACACTTGCTTCACAAAACAAAGCTTTCAAGAAAGCAGGAAAGTAAAAAAGATCTAACACCCCACAAAGAAAGGAGCAAAACTCAAGACAAAACTGGATGGAATACAGGGAGAAGAAGTGAGAAAGCTAAAGGCATACACTTACTCTCCTGTAGTCTGAGGTCTTTCAGGGAAAAAACTTAAACTAATGCACGCAGAAAGCGGCAGAAGAGGGGGAAAGAAATTAAAAGCGAGAAATATTTGTAATAGTTTGAGAAAAAGAAATGAAGAGTGAGCTACTATGGAACGGTTCTCTTTATACTAGCTGTAGACCAGATACAGTCAAGCATAAAGAAATAAGAATGACAGGGAATGAACAGACACAAATGTTTATAAATAATAAACAGGACTTATAAAGAGGCCGAAGAGTCAGATGATACCATGTCTGTAAATGAGAAGGATTTAGTGAAATGGTAGCCAAATAATGAGACTTTTGAAGAAGAATTAAAGGAAAATGAGGACTCCAGCTTGGAATCACAACAGGCCATCCATAAGGAAGCAAAAGATTGGAAACGGGTGAAACATTGATTGTAACAGTTCAAATCCGACAGGCTCATTTAAAGGACTCAGCTGGGAAGGGGTAATAAAATACAGAGAACATGAGAAGGACTTTTGCCCATGTAACAAAAGCAAAGCTGGAAGGAAATGCTTTTGGTGGATTACTCAAGACCTCAGAAAGACCACCACAGAAATTTCGGAACATACATCCTGGATCTGTCGGGCTTCATGTCAATTAACGTGTCTGAATTATCAACAAAACTTCAAATACACAAATATCCCCTGAAAGAAAGAGACTAATTTGTTTGAGGACTCCATAAATAATGGAAAGAAAGTAAAGTATTATAAAAAGATACCTTATCAAAGGATAACATCAGATTAGTTGCTTCATTTTTTTCAGGTGTTTGCAATAGAATGAATAATCTTACAGCAAAATTGTTTACTCCATTAAATGAATTATATATAATGGTATTCCCAGGTGTAAGACAATAACTCAAGGACAAAGACAAAAGTATTTTGTAAGAACAGTCATGATAGACAAATAGAGCTTCCAAGTAATTTGCTTGTGCCCTAAAGAGCAAAGGCTTAAACCCTTCCTCCACAGATGCATGTAACAGAACCACCAATACACTTCCTACTCATGTGGCTAATGCCTGAGAGATGTTCCCATCCTCAATAGTAAATTATTCCATATATTATTCATATGACTGCATTGAAATACCATTGATCACAATTTTTTCTATTTCACTTTATTTATTTATTTATTGTCCTTGTTTTAGTACAAGGCATGAATGGGAGATTTCTCCTTCATGTAAAATTCCTTGCTTATTTATTTTTTCTTTCAGTAATTCCATTATTTTCTATATCTCTACATCAGCAGTTTCAGGGCTCAAAACTCTGGTCCACAGAAGTACTTCTGAGGAAATACTTTATACATTCATATTTGTCACACCTAAGTTTTTCCTGTCTTCACTGTTACAAAACAGTATTGAACATGTAAACTGTGTAGCCCCATTCCAGGTATTTAGCAAACTGACATGGAAACATTATTTCAAAAAGCACGTAAATACCAGACATAAGTATTACAACCCTTGCACATATATAAATACTCAATAGTTCTGACAGTATTTAAAGTGATGCCAAACCTTAAATGCTCTTCTGCATACTACTGAATCTGCTTGTAAGACTCCTATTTATTTTCCTCTATTTCTAACATAAAATAATTAAGATGAAAAAGTTTGTTAAACTCTCTTTCCTAAATGTAGAAGACTTAAAATGTTCAGCTAACTGCAAGTGGCAAAATATGAAGAAAATAGACAAAAACCTCCAATATACACACCTCCAATATACACCTTTTCCTTTTAACCTGATCCTTTCAAGCAAGGGTGCAAAAAACTCCTTGTTACTTGGCAGGGGTCTCTTGACATATTAAAACCCTACAAAACTTAGGGAAGTATTTCATTGCTAACTATCTGAGAAGATTCAGTGAAAATGCACTCCTTTCCTCACTGCAGATTCCATTAAATATAACTTTATCCAAAAGTACAAGAATTCACTTTATGCATGCCAACAAACTCTCTTGACCAACGCAACTGAAACAGCCTATCATGCTGGGAATGCAAATTCACACTCAGACCTCAGAACATCAGACACACAGCTCACTTCCCCACCAACACTGGGTAGAGCTGGAGGAAAATACTGCTTTATATTTAAGCTTGCAGATACCCAAGCAATAGGATATACACATTCCAAAGTAAACCACAAAGCCAAATATGCTCACTTATGCAAAGGACCTTTGCAACTTCACGTTGGAGAAGGAAACAGAAAATAACTACAGAGTGAGCAGGAAAGACAGATAACTATTTTCAGAGAGATGCACCTTGTAAGCTAAACCCACCAAAAGAACCATCTATCCCTGTAAAAATTTAAACGTTTATTTCAGGTGATGGATATAGCTTCACTAAACTCCAAACTTCCTAAAGGCTACCCCTTTTAAATTATTAGATAATTTCTGTATGTGTTCCTTCAACTGTATCATCACCACAAGCAACAACTGATCACACTTTAGAGCTCAGTATAGATGTCCTGTATTGAAAGAAGTTTTAAGGTTGAAATGAATGCTGTGAAGCAGCAGAGAGTAACAGTTACATGATTGACCAGACCAGCACCGAATGATCAGCTGAGTTTACAAGAGCATGGTGGGAGTCAAGCAAAACCACTAAACGTTTGTTCAACTTAGAGAAAAAAAAATGTTAACATGAATTCGGGCTTACTGTTACAAAGGTATGGTCTGAAGAATGGGATATTGTAAAACTGTTGGTTGAACAGGTTAACACAACTAATACTGAAGAGCATCAAAAATTTTGAAACAACCTCCCTAGCAAAGGCATTGTTTCAATAACTCTTGAGCTCAAATCAAGAATGCATGCCTTTCTTGCAAGCAATCTTTAATCCAACACAAAAAGATAGTGGACTGAACACAGAAACAAATGGATTCCGTTCTGTGGTCTTAGGGAAAAGAAAAAAAAGAGAAACGTACCTACTAAATTTCAAATGCTTTTTAGCTCCTTAACCCTTCAGTTAGTTGTATATAAACTCCTGTTTCTTCATCAAGACAGATTCATACGTCTGCTTAAAACTGCAGACGACTCCTCAGATATGCTCCTGCACAGTGAAAATGACAGCTCCAAACCAAGGCAGCAAGGTGCCCAGGCCACCACAAGAAGGGAGGCTGATAACTTTCACAGCCTCGCTGGTAACAGCATTGGGAACACTAAGTGGCAAAAGGTCAATGCCTAATCATGTCATAAAAGAACAAAAGCTCACATTTGTAACTTTCTCAAAACCTTCAACAGTGTTCTATGGACAATAATTATCACTATTCTGAGACTTCTGAAATAGCATCACATGTAGAATCTTCATATAAAAACAGGCAAGATTTACATGTGCAAATGTTATTACACACATGCACTGAACACTCCATTCATCAACCTCAGAACCTGTTACTCCTACACATCCCAATGCCTAGGAACCCAAATTATTCCTGAGTATTACCACAGAAGTCTTGGGTATGGTTTTAGGAAACACTCCCTCTTCAGCACCAAAATGTCTGCAATTCTTCTGGAAACAAGCAAGACATCAGAAGCAACAATGTCCAGGAGACTTCCATCAGGTACCTTCTTCCTATCATTCACTTTAGCCTTCAGCTATGGCAACTGATTTAAACCCAGTGAAACTACTCCAATAAACAGCAGTAATGATAAACAACATAGCCACAACACAGAAAGGTAATATTTCAAAGTAAGCTTCTGTTGACCTAAATTTTCACTGTTTATGACACTGCAGGTATAATCTACATAGCCTCTGACCTAGATTTGGCCACCAGAGTCCTGATACAATACACTGCTACCACACACAACCACGAATCACAAACAACTCCTGACTATCTCACAGCCAGCTAGGCTTCCCAGTAGCCCAACTGGCAATGAAAAACCTCCTTTTCTTCCTCCTAAACCCCACAGGGAAGGTACATGAACCTCTGCAGGAAATATAACTTGCTTGGGTTTTTCAAGTAGTAACTGTTCTGCAAAAAGCACCACAGGCAGCAAAAGTTCAGAGAACTCAGGATGTTTCTCCAAAGGCTAGCTCCTAATGCCTGGAAAAATGTGATATAAAACTATAATTCATAAGTATGGAAAGGAACTGTGCGGTCCTGGGCATTTAATGCAATTCTGGGCATTTAAGAATGCCCTTTAAAAGATAAGCAGCAGCAACATGGTAGGGGTGGCATATCAGAAAGTAAGAAAGGGACAAGCTTCTCTCTAAGCCTCCATATCCGGCTGCAACAGTGAGATAGGGCCTAGGAATCAAGAAGAGAAAGGCAAGTCGCATTTACCTGTCAAAACTGCACAGCAAAAATGAAACCTAAGGTTAATATGGTGAGGGGCATTTTCTTTCTTCCAATTACTTCATAGTGTTGAAATTACGAAATATGCCACCAGATGAACTCACACACTCTAAGTGAGCTCTGAGCTTTCCCCTGCAACAGCCACGGAGCTGACCATATGGCAGGAAAAGCCTGTCTCCACCGATTTCCAGCAGCAAGCCACCGTGGCGCACGGGGAGCGGATGCCTGCGCAGGTGCAGCGCCCACCCTGCCGGGACCCGAGCCTTCACCCCGCTGCTCCCGACGCCCGCAGCCGCGGCGGTGGCTGCCCGGCGGGCCC
>VZRO01005124.1:88918-113978 GCA_013397915.1 Daphoenositta chrysoptera | reverse complement strand
GGGGAGCCGGGGGGATTTACTTTCTGACAGCGGCAGAGCAGCCCGGGCCGCGGGACAGGGGTCAGCTTCGCCCCTCTCACAGGATTAAGTCCGCTCAGCCGAACCCGCATCTGGAGCCGCTGTAAGTGCCTTTCCGTCCCCGGCCTTCGGGCGAGCTTCTCCCCTCCTTTCTCCCTGAGCCTCTTCATACTAGCCTGGCCGGCCGTAACCTTTTCGATGCTGCCACAGGGTAAGAGTATGCCCGGTGGGTAGATCGGTGTGCTCTGCTCGGCAGCATGGGGTCAGCCCCAGTCCCGCGCGAGGCCGGCTTTCCGTCGCTTCCCGTGGGTCAAGGGACGGCAACCGGGTGAGAGCGGGCGGATCGAGCCCTGCCCTACCATCCAGAAGGGGTCCCGCAGCTGTGCGCGGCACTTCTACTGCTCTGCCCCTGTAGGGCCCGGCGACCCCCTACTCGCCGCCGTCGGGGTGCCTCAGCCCCGACCGTCCCCTCGGGGCCGACGCGGGCCCCTTCCCGACAAGCGCTGCTGGAGTCTCTCGCCATTGCTAAACTTAGTCATTTTCCACTCGGGCGAGCGGGGCAGGGGCTGTTTAAATTAGCCTGGATTCACTAATTCGTAAATAACGGCGCTGCAATTTGCGGCTCAGCTGTCTGCAGAGTCCGGGGAGAAGGGCGCGGGGAACAGAGGCTGGGAGATGTCGCCGGGGAAAAGGAAGGCAGCCCGACGGCTTTTGGACAGTTGGATAAATGATATTTATGTAATGGGCTGGCTCCTGTTTACAGCAGAGCCGACCTCCCTGTAGCGCCGGGGAGAAGCGAGCCGGCCCCCGCGGACACAGCGAATCTGCGCCGGGACGCCGCTGGCTGCGGCGCGCCGGCGGAGGGGGTTCCAGGGACCCGACCGGGAATAACAGACCTGGTCGGGCCGCAGGGAGGGAGCGCCGACCCCGCGGCAGCTCTGCAGGGAGCATGGAGCCTCCCCGGCGGAGCGCGGCTGCCGGCGCTGGGAGGCTGCGGGCCGCACCGGCTGTCGGGCCTCCGGGCGTTTGCACGGGCTCTCCCGCCGCCCTGGCGCCGGGGACACGGTGCGGAGCGGCGTCTCTCCATCCCGCTGAGTCCCCGGGAAGCCCGGCCAACTGCAGCGGGCTCCCGACGGAGCCCGGTACCGTCCGCGGCCCCGTCTATTGCCCGCTCAACGAGTGCTGCTCCGGGGGAAGAGCCAGCCCGCCAGCGCGGCACGCCCTTATCCTTTCCCCCGACCTCCTGCTCGGAGCGGGAGTAAGGAACGGGTGCGTCCCGGCTGGCCGCGGCTCCGGCGGGGGAGGGCGACCGAGGCGGGGGCCGATGCCCGCGCTTCGCCGCAGCTGCTGGAGCGGGCTCGGGGAGGGGGGCGGCGGGCCCGGTGCCGCCGAGCGGGGCACACCTGTCGGCCCTTCACCCGGCGCCCCCGCGGCTGGACAGCTGAAGGGACGAGCGGGGAGGGGGCTGGGTTCCCCCCCGGCAGCGCCGGCACAGAGGCACTGACGGGGTTGCCGCAGCCCCCCTCTCCCCCCCATCTGGCGCTAGGCCGCTCGAGGCAGCAGTCCCTTGGCCGGGGCTGCTCGCCCCGTCCCCGCCTGGCCCGGCGGGTTACCAGGCGCAGACCTCGGCTCCGCACAGGTAGCCACAAAAGAACACGCTGCTTCAGGACGCCGGCGCCCGGCAGAGCCTGGAGGTGAGCCCCCCGCCGCCGCACCCAGCTGATGCTTCGAGCTGGCGGTGCAGAAATCAAAACTAATCCCTCACCTCCTCCCCGTTCCTTCACCTTGGAGAGAATCAGCCTCCCGACTGATGGGCCCACGATCCGTCCACTTTCTAAGTGGAGTCCAGTGCTGAAAGCAAAGAGAGGAATTTGGCGTCCCCCAGACAAACTTGTGGGTCTTCCACACATGGCCCGTGGCCTGCAAGGCAGGATGGTATGGATGAAATGGCTCTCTCCCATCTGCAATTTCGGGAGATGCTAAAAGCAACTGCACAGGAAGGTGTCTTTCAGAGTCTCACCTCTGTTCTTGTCCCATCTTCCAAAGGCAGGGAAAGGACCACCTATTTGGCGATGGGATCAGGGTTTCCCCGGCTCCCCAAACCATGTCCAAGCCCCTCAGCCTGCCGGTGACCTGAAGGGGATGGGTGTTTGTGCAGGCTTTGATGGTGCCTTGCTGTGAGGGACAAAGGGCTGCCTGCTGGCTCCTGAGGGACTGTCAGATCATGGTAGCTGCTTTCAGTTTTTGCAAATGTCTGCTGAAGCAGAGCAGAGTTTGATTTTAATTTTTTTTTCATTATTTTTCATTAGCAAATTGTCACACCATGCCTAGTACTCCTCACAAGGAACCTCACAGAGAGACGTCTTTCCCTGCCAGCCTGGAGAGGGGTCTGGGCAAGGGCGGTGGTTTTCCTGCTGTTACTGTAGTTCCTGGGTTTGCCTGACCTGCGGCCCAGATTCTGCCCATGCAAGCCCACCTATACTCCTGTCCAAACCAGTGGTTTAAAAACCAATATTAATATTTTTCAGAGAAACTGTTGCAAGCCTTAATAAATATCTATTACATTTCTATAAGGGCTTAATTCAGGCAATTAATAGATCTGCAAATTGTGACTGGATTGCAAAAGTATTGGTTAATGTACCCTACGGAGAGCTGGGGAAAAAAAAAATGGTATCTTTTCCCTGTCAGATGGTACCCAAAACCTTGAGACTGAGAGGTGAGGCTGACTTTGGAGACTGCCAAAAAGAAAAAGCCAGAAACCTGATCTAGGAGACCGCTCCAAAAGGAAGATGAGATGAGTAGGGGACATGAGGTCTGTCTCGTGACCTGGCCCATGTGCCCTGGCCTTGGGGACAGGGGAGGTACCTGGGTCTGGGAACAAAGTCCCAGATGGGGAAAACTGCTGGTTTCAAGCTGTGTGCCCTGCATCAGGAAGGCAACAGGATGAGACTGTGGGGCCATGGAGGGAGGATGGTCAGAAACAGGAGGCTGTGGCGTCTCTGAGCAGACTCAGCTATTTATCTGGCTGCTTAAAAATGGGAGATTGCTATTTACATAGGGCTTGATGGCAGAGGGGGCAAAGCTCTCTCTCTTGCTGTGGGCCACTGGGGCTGAGGGCATAAGGCTGTGCCAAGGCTGGGCATTGGCTGGGGAACAGTCTCTACCAGCTGGTATCAAAGTTAGTGCTGAGACTGTTGGAAAAACCCTCTATTGTCAACACCCAGCTGAAATAGGCTGGGGTTTTAGATGGATGGAGAAAGATTTCTGAGGCCAGTCCACCACACTTCCCTTCCTCTTCTTTGTGTGCTGCTCTCCCTCACCAGCACCCCTGCCCTCCTCCCACCTCACCTCTGAATATTAATGCCTCTGGCAGATTGGATAATAATGTGACTGGGAATTGAATGAAGCTGGTTATTAGCTCTGGGCTTCCTTGGGGTATTTAAGGGAGTCCACAGACTTGATCCTGGAAGCTTGGCAGCACAAGGGACCGGGGCCAGACTCACCAAAGAGGGTGTCAGTTCTGTGGGAAAGGCTTTGCTTGAATCCTCATCTCCCTCTGACTCCAGAGGACAGGTATGGCAGCCTGGCCAGAGCAATTCCTTTTGGATGGTTAGCAATAGATCTGTTTCCATTCTGTTCTGAATACGGTTTTGGCAAAAAAATTAAATATTAGATTTTTTTTCAGGAAGGTCCTAGGAGATCTAGCTGGGCAGAAGCTGAGAGACATTTCTGTTATTAGGCTTTCAAAAGAGGTGGGCAGTGAGCAAGGGAGGTCCCTCTCTTCCCTTCCCATCAGTGTCAGAGTATTACCAAGCAGATTCAGGGAGAGAGCCAGTATTCTACTCATGAACAGGAAATTTCCCACTTATTTGCAGGGTATAGGTTCAGCCTTGGAGCACTCATTTCTGGAGCTGAAGCTTTTGATGCCTCTCTTCAGGAGCCTTCTAGCCTTTCCATACGTGGGTCTCTCGATGCTTTAGCACGAAGAGAACTATCCCTGTTGAGCAGAGGAGAAACTGAGCTGTGGCAGAATTATCTGATCTGAGTCAGAAATACAGCCTCTGTCCCTTGACCCTCAATCTGATGCTCTTTGCTATCTCCTAACCCATAGATCCCCCAGAAAATAAACATTTACACCCTTTTGAATAGTGCAAAAGAGGAGGGAAACCAGAGATGGATTTTTGGAGACTGATATTAATTTTGTCCCTCTGATTTTTCAACTATTCAAAATGTTCTGAGATGCATTAATGGGGCTGTAGTTACTGGGGATCTCAGCAGATCCCCAGCTTGGGGGAGCTGGGTCCTGTGTGCACTAAATTAACCCCTAAAAATCACCATCAGAGCTGCTGTGATTGAGACACCTGTTTGTAAACCCCAATCAAACAAGTTCACAATCCCAAATCAGAGAGCCTGAGAAATACTTCTGTTGGGAGGATATAGCACATCTGCCACTCTGAATCACATAGCACTGATCCTACAGGCTATTCTTTTCAAATAAATACATTAAATAGCTACTTGGGGAGCTTCAGTGGTGTGGCACAGGCTGAAAGGCTCAGCGCCTGCTGAAAAAACTGAAAAAGTACAAAGATGGAATAAAACAAATGACTAGAGGTTCACAGTTACCTCTACCTCTCTCTCTGCTCTCTCTCTGTATTCCTTCTTCCCCTCAACCTCATTTAAAACAGAAGCAGCCTTCCCACCACCCATTGCCTTTTCTCCCCTTGCCAATGCTGCCATTTATACGAGTCTAATTTTCTTTTAAAAAGTTGATTATAAATGACCATTGTGAAACATGAGGATTTAACGGTAAATCAAGTTGACCTGTCTGCGTGTGGACATTTTTATTTACTCCTTTTTTTGAAAAGCAAATAAACATAGAATCCCTCCCACATAAAGCAGCTCCCCACTTAGATTTGAACACAGTTTAAAAGAAATCCCTTTTGTTTTAGCCTTTTTTATTTCCTGTTTGTTTCTGAGCTTAGACTTGACAATGAAAACCACATGAAATTCCCTTTTTGTTTTATTTTTGGTGCCACAATATCCCAACTTCCAGTTCTATGAGTTGGGGTTTGGGTTTTTTGTTTGCACTTATTTCAAGGCTATTTTTTAAAAGTAAATGCATGGAGGTTTTCTTCCAAAATAAAATAAATAAGACTTTTTAGAGGACTAGATAATTTTAAAAAATTAGATTGTTACAGTAAATTAATGGAGCTATAGAGGTCAGCCTCCGTATGGATCCATACCTAAGCAGGGAGAAATACTAAAGTGATGAAAAATATGGACTTTCTTGTCCCATTTAAAAGGGTTTCGCCGCTTATTTTGTGTTGGGTGGTGACATAATAACGATGCCCCGGTGCCTGAGCTCAGATATGCCCGAGTAGCAGGCCAGGGTGTGGGAGGCTGGGAAGCCGTTCCCTGGCCCTGGAGCTGCAGGAGAAGTTGCTCTCAGGGTGACAGGGTCTGGGCGAGCAGAGGCGATTTTAGCTGTACCGCACCATCCCTGGAGCAGGCTGGCCCGTGGACGGGACGTGGTGAGACCCAGGCAGCAGCGCTGTGAGGTGGCTCACATCCTTCTGCCCCATCCCTTTTCTCTCCGAGCCGCTTTGATGGGATCGCCCCAGGGCCAGACTGGCTGAATAATTAGAGCTCTACAGCTTCCCCTCCTACCTCCCGAAACTGCCTACCTCCCGGGGCTCCGCATGGGATGCGGCCTCGAGCAGATGGAAAAGCTGAGGATTTGGCGAGGGGGGAGGTGGAGCAGGGGCGGAGGGGAAAAATAAAAAGAGGCAGACTTTGTACACAGTCCTTAGGCAGCACTCTGCATTTCAGGATCCCCAAAGTCAAATCTCTTGGTTTTGCTTTGGCAATGACTGTTGTGCCCGTGCATTTAAGGACGCGAGACATTTTGCCATGGCCTCGAGCGGGGCCCCTGGGTGAGAGGCTCCGGGAGAGAGGGGCTGCTAGCCCTCTCTGCTTGCCCACCCGCCCTTCCTCCTCCTCGCCCCCGATACGCACAACCCGCGGCACAACCCGCGGCCGGGGCACGACAGGAAAACCTTGCGCTCCGCGGGCCCGATCCTGCCGGCACAGGCCGCGTGCGAAGCACTGCGGGATCGGCCCCGGCAGTGTTTGCTAATTGCCTCCCTCGGCCCCTTCAAACAGTGTCTAGGTAAACAGGCTGACCTTCAGGGCATGTTGCAAGGTCCATAAAGATGGAGTGTGGAGAGGGAGCAAGCTCCAGCATCCCTCCCGGAGCCACCCCCCTCCTGCCCCAGCCCTACCAAGCTGTAGTATCGCAAGGAAGAGGGGAGGGAAACTGTGAGCTGAGATCATCCACTTGTTTTATTCACGGCAGTCTTCATCCTTCAAGGATCTTCCTGCCAGAAAACTTTAAAAAAATTTAAATATAAATTACTTGGGGAAAAAAAAAGACAAATCATCAGGAAATTTTACAGTCAAGCAGAGCAGACATCGGCTCCCTCCGGCGCTGCGGGTTTGCACTGAGACAACACATCCCTCGGAGCAAGCCAGCGGTTTCTGGGCTCTTGTTTCCATAACCAACAGAGCTGTTCGTTGGCCATGGTGGTTGGTGGGGCCATCACAGAACTCGTGGCAGTTACCCCTTTTCCCTTTGCAGCTCTGCAACCCACTGGGCTCTGACAGGTTGTTTTAGAACAACGATCTAGTACCACCCCTCCCCCACCCAAAGCTTCTTTCTAGCTGCTAGTTTTGCCGAGTCCTGTCATAGAACAAATGTTTATGATCAAGTCGAAATTCTCCAGAAAGGATTTCCAGAAGTGCTGATAGATGGCAGACATTGGCAGCTCTACAGTGCACGGAGGTCACACAGCCGTAGTGATGTGACATGCTGGTGGCAGGGGATCCTTCTTGAGCTTCAACCCCCTTCGTCACCCACTTGATGAGGGGCTTTCTTGAGCGTGTTTACTAATTGTGAGAATAATTTACATCTTCGATAACATCTGATTCATCCACTGCCCTCCATCTGCATACAAATCTCCTGACAGCAGCTGGAGTCACAGAGCTATCTGGGCCTCCCTAAAATGAGCCAACTTTACAGCCACAGAGATACAGAAACGACCCTGCCCAGCTTCTGCAAGCACAGCCCCCGTAGGAATCAGGCCAGTTTCCTTTGACTGCCAGAATTAGTCAAATTCATACAATCACCCAACTAAATACAGCAACACATACCGATCTGCTGATGCCAGGCCCTGGTGGCCTTTGCTGCTGCATGAGCAGCGCGTGTCCGGCCCTGAGCTGCAGACAGGCTGCCTGCACCTCTCATTCCTGCCCGGGATCCTGGCTTGCAACTGTCTCATCTCGCTCCTGGCTCCACCAGAGGAGACCACGATCCCTTGCACGCTGTGGTGGTGCAGCTATTTCTCTCATGCAGACACAAGCAGATCCCTCAAGTAGTGGCACAGGTCACTTTGGAGCCAGCCTGACAGGGCTGCAGGAGTGGGCACGGGCAGGTGGGGATGAGGAGAGTCAGTATGTTCCAGCCAGGCCAGTCCTGGCACTCCACTTTAGCAGATCCTTTGTTACAGTTGCAAGATTTTCTCAGGCAGAATTTCTTACCGAAATCAGTCTTTTTTCTCCCTTCCCCAAAACAAAGGGAATAATTTCCCTAAAGGACTTTTCTTCTCCCATAATTGCAGACCGTGCTCTCACTCCCAGCACTCCTGCATGGTGGATCCACACCATGCCAGCAACTTTGTGCGATCAATAGTTGTTTGGGCAAAACTGAGTTTTTGCTGATTTATTTTGTTCAGATGCCTAACAAACAAAAGAAGCCATAACAAAGCGTAACCTTATTAATATAACTGCACAGTCTGTCAGAATGAAAATCCCAGTCCTGGTTGATAGATCCAAGGTGCCAAACACCCCACTGAGACATAGTGTCCAAGGGATACTGGAAACACAGCCAGACACAGTGAGACCTGAAGTACAATGCTTACAGGAATGCAAGAACTATGAATGTTTGGGAAAAAAAACAACTTTGCAGAAAGTCTGGCAGGACTTTTCTTCTGTGGTAGAATTAGCAATTTTTTTCCAAATTTTGTGTGCCATTTCAGAAACTATCTAGGTAGGCTAAGGACAGTACTGAGGTCCAAAGATACTGTTGCAAAGAACTTGCTTTAAGCCAAGCCCAAGTACATTACCCTGCCTCTGAAGAACCCAATGGTTCAGCTTGGCGGGGTCTGCACAGTGCGGGGGACTGCAGACACACCTGTTGGGGGAAATGATGTGCTGTGTATGGGGCATGGTGACATCAGGGCGCTTCCACAGCACAGGGGCACAGTGCAGCCCGTCAAACAAGCAAACGGGACACATTCCATTGTGGGCTTTTTTTGCTGTGGACATGGGTATGGAGCTGTCAATCCTTGGGACATTTCCATTGTGATAATCCTCCGGAATACAGGCAGTTTATTAACCCTCTGCTGCCCAGAGCAGAGGTTTCAGCCATCATCCTCCTCTGTAGCTGGAGGTTCATGTCAAAGTGGAGGAAACGAGTGGCTTGATCCCATCTTGCAGGCTACCTCCAGCCCCCAGGAAATGCATTAAGCAGTGTCCAGCATGGTTGGGCATTTTCCTAGCACCTCTTATCTGAGGATCTGAAAGCACTTAAAGGAATTTTGCTTCATTACCTTCACCAGCTCAGATATGCTCATTTACATGATTTCTGAGATGGAGGATACAGTCCCAGAGCAGTCAAATAGTTTTACCTATATCATAAGACAAGTCAGCAGCAGCACCTTACCTCCTCACCCTCTTCCCATCTCTCATTATTGGAAACTTCTCCTTAGAGCCATGCACAAAAAGAGAAATAATCTGGATCTCCTCATCAGAGAGCTGCCAGCTCTCAGATCCTTGCTGCTGGCTGTAGCCAGGGAGCCTGGCAGCAAGAGCCTGGGCTACTGTGGTTCCATGGCACCATGCATGGCTGTCAGTGCTCTGCAGCCCAGTCCGTGTGTGGGGCAGTGCCAGACAACTTGCTCTGACAACAAAGCCACTAAGTGCCTCAGGGAGCTTTGGCAATTCTTACTGATGAGAGGAATAAAACCCCTAAACCGTGTTCCAGGCTTCAAAGCAGCACACACCACTACGAAGCCACCCTCAGGAGCTCAGGGGTTAGTGCCCAGCTGTAGGGACTAAATCGAGAAATAAAGTTTAATATAACCTGTGACTCAGCCCTTGCTGGAGGTCGATGATCCACTTCTGAGTGAGCACCCGAAACCACTGCTCAGGCAGCCTGAGGCTGTGCACAGCCTGATGTTTTTGGAGGCAGGCAGCTTGCTCTCCTGTCCCATAATGGCCCTGCGCTCCGGGTCACCAGTTGGCTGCTGCTGTTTATCTTCCAGTGATTAATGGTTGCTCTTGGTTCCTGCTGCAATTCCATTAAGATTAGAGATTTAAAGCTACACTGAGATGATTAGCAGTGGGTGACCTTGATCTCCCCATAGTTATATTTCTATAGTCTCAAGGAAACAAGTATTGACACATTTTGCACCCCATCCTTCTTTCTTGCTAGCAGCTGGGAAAGAGCCCCTTGCAGGCAGCACTTGTGTTGGCCAGCAAAGAGAATATGACTCTTGGTTGCTGCGTGATTCATGTGCTGTGCTGATGGGGCATTTTTAATTCCAGCCCACAGGCACTCTGGTGGCACCATCCCCTGAACAGACACATGTATCCAGAGAACAAAATGCTCTTCTGTGAGGGAACAAGCACAGTCTCAACCACTTCCTCTTTGACAAGGGTCAGAGGAGAGGCAGGGGCTGTTCCACCTTAGCTCAGCCTCTCACAGGGACCAAAGTCCAGAGGCAGATCATCTTCCTGAAAATGTACAGTTAAATAGAGTCCCAAATGTTTGTCTCTCCTAAAAGTAAGCTAGCACACAGGACCATGAGCATGGGAGGAGTGAAGCAATCAGCAGTAGTTTGACTTCTGCAATTGATGGAGCAGGAAGAGACAGCTCTGACCCTAAGAATCTAGTGTAACATCCTACCTTCACCTCAGGGGATGCAAGAAAGAAAGGATGCTTCCCAAAAATGATTGCAGTGCACCTTTCAGCCTGAGGGTTAACCCTGAACTCTTTGTGGAGATCAGCAATTCCAAGCAGTAGATTCAGCTACTGTGGCCCTGGATGGAGGCAGGAAACTCAGATCCACAAAGCTGTGCTGATCTGCTTAAGAGAGGCCAGCTTAGGGCTTTCCTCCTGTCATTGGGTCGTCAGTGGTCATTGTGCTGCTGCCTTGGAACTTGAAGCATCAGGTCCTTGCTAAAGCACCCCTGCATGCCCACAGGAAGTCAAATAACATCAAAACAATGCAAGAGACAGCTTTTCACTTCCAGATCAACCTGCCAAAGCAGGTCCAGCAGGAAGCCTGCTCCCCAATGGTAGTGCAGAGGGTCAAGCAGCACACACTAGTCAGTCTGTAGGCTCTCAACAGGCAAGACCCACATCACAAAAGCCACCCCTATAATTAGCCTTACTTGGCTTAAAGTCAGCTTTTATGTTTCCTTCCCACCCCCTCAAAGAAAAAAGAAAAAAAAGACAAGCAATCTTTGCTCCCAGGTGATGGAGCAGTGTGTTACTGAGAACCAGGAGATGCATCACAGGGACCCTTGTTTCTCTTTCCAGGTAAACAAGGTTGCCCTCCTCACGAAAGAGTCTCCTCCTTCTACTGCCCAAATGGCCCTGGCTTGAGCAGTCAGGAACTGACACAGAAATAGAAAGAGGGTGAATCTGAAAAGAGAAAAGGCCTAGAGCCAAGACTGCTCTTTCCCTGCCCTCCACCATGCCCATGGAGCAGGGACAGCAACTCCCTTTTTGGCTGGAGGGTCTTGCACAGGTAGCTGCAGCGTGTTTACATGGGCTCCAAGGAGAGGATGCACATGGGCAGTGACTGGAAGAAGAGATGTGTTTGTTACAGGTTTGGGAACCTTTATCTCAGAAGCAATAACATACATCGATGGAAGGAGTTACAGGTGCTGGAGCAGACTGGGAGCTATGGCTAGTTTTACAAAACTGAAGCCTCTGAGCAAGCTTGGCTGCATGTTGCTAGTACAGGAGCTGTCCCTAAAGAAACCATTATTTTATGTTATGAGAAAGTGAGATGAAGAGTCAGATGAAGATGGTAAAATTGATTTTATCTAAAAATGTTTTTGAGGTGCCAATTTCACTAATTCCTTGAGACCGGGCAAACAACTTAGTAGAAATGCCATGAAGGTTTAGCATTGACTTTCTTAATGTCTCTGCCTACAGCAAGATCTAGCCAATGTGGATGAAAGCTCCTTTTTTTAAATCCAAAAGGGCTGTATAATCTAGAATAATACCTTACAGCCTTTTGTGTCAGTAGCATGGGGTTGCCTTTTGGTAAATACATTGGTACAGAGCTCACGTGCTGTCCCCATTGCAGACCTTTCCTGCTTTTATAATCCTGCTGAGCAGATCCGTCTCTCCCCTTGCTTTTGCTTCTCCATGACCTGCTCACAGCAAACTGACAAGTCATTCCTTGATGCCTCCACATATAGCACATGCAATAGGTTATGCAATTACGTATATACAGACAACATCTCCTCTCTGAAATCCTCCTACTTTTAAATTCAGTTCACAAAGCAAACTTGTGCTCAGTCACAAGTCCCTGTTTAAACTTGAATACTGGCCACACTTCATAACCAGTTTTAATCTAAGTGCCCACTGTATCTCTGAGGCAGGGCAAGCTATGTTGTGTCCAGAAGCTTGGATCAACTTTGCAACCACTGCACTGGTTCAGCCCAGGAAATTTTCGATACCAGGACTAGGTTCTCCTGAGCCTTGTACCTTGTGTTGTCATTTACGCCTATGGAACTCCCCCCTGGTTTTCCTATCTTCACTCTAGTTTGCAAAGATGAAGGCAATGCAAGATATGGAAAAAAGAGCAAACAGGACCCTGCACAGGAGAACACTGTCCTTGAGTTACAGCAAGGCAAGAATCTGAATTCCTCCTTAAGTCGTCCAGTACAGAGTCAAGCCCTAGAAGAGAGGAAATTGTGCTTGACAGATGCAATCATATGCAAATGGCTGTAGAAGAGGGGAAATTATCATCTACAAACATTGGGCAGAAATTCCATCTGCTGCAGATTCAAGAAGGGCTCTTAATAAATTCTGAGACAGCAAAGTGACACACATCTTAATCAAGACTTAATCCATGGAATTAATTCACTGCGCGTTTCTGCATAATTCTGAGAGTAATGCTAAAAGCCATGGCAATATCAGCAGCAGATGGACTCCCCTACTCCATGCAAAGGTATTAAAGAAAACACAGCCCCTGTCACATCACTTCATGTATGTACACATGGAAAAAAGCAACAGGGCTGTGCCTGGCTGCTGCCAGGAGCTTAACACAGCCAGCAGACATCAAAGGTCAGGCTTGCCACAAAGTGGAAATGGAAACCAGCCTCATGGCAAAGACAGAGTCCTGCCACTTCTCTCCCACCGGAGAGGAGAACCCCAGAGCAAGGCAAAAGTCTGGGAAACCAGAACCAGGTCCTGGTTCATTAGGTGCTGCTTCCAGAGAGCACTGACTGAGGCCAGTGTTGAGACTGCCCCACCAGTACCTGGGAGAGGTAGTGAATGGAGGTCAAGCAAAGCAAAGAGCAAGGAAAACTGAAGGGGTTTTGTGAGTGAGATCTGCTGCAGAAGCCAGCCAGCTAACCATTAGAAATGGCTCCTTGGCCTCTCACCACAGCCTGGGAAGCACACCACAGGTATGGGGATCAGCCCTGCCAAGGGCCCTGGCGGCAGCCTTGTGCAGATGGACTAAAGGAGGCTTTAGACAGCTCTGAAAATACATTCTTAGTCACTGTCATTCACCTCCAAAGGAGGTGCAACAGTTATGTGATTAATCTCTTGTTTACATGTCTAAAAACTAATACAGTCCAGACTGTCTTTAGGACAGTTCCTTCCCTGACACACATGAATTTGAGGGGCTGGGCAATCCTTCATCACCCAGAATCCAGCCTTCACAACTGATCTCCATCTAAAGTTTCAAAGTCCCAAACACCTGGTCCAAACCTCCCTAAACCCAGGGGTCCCAGATCCTGGCACAGTGCATCTGCTGTTGTGTTTTAGAGGAAAAGGATCCCCAGCTGGGAAGGTGAGGTATCAGCTGGGGGTGGCCAAAGTTTCAGAAGCTGCTGTGGTCCCTTCAAAGTGACCCAGCCTTCATAAACTGTGCACTGGTGGCAGTGAAACATCCTGCATTTTGCTGGGTTATGATCCAAAATTCAGGTTAGGGGCTAACACAGGGCCAGCTCACCTTTCCAAAGGGATGTGGCCAGGCTTGGAACGCTCATTTCCTCATGCCTGCCTCTTCATGAGAATCCAATGTGGTCCAGAACAAAGTGGTGCTCTCAGCTGAGCTCCTTTAGGCAATACAGGTGGAGGGTGCAGGGTCCACAAGGAAGTGAATGATTAAAATATTTGATCTTGGGAGAGAGAGGTGTGGAAAGAGGTGGCAGAAGAGTCATAGTGGTTCCTGCAGTCATGGGGAGCAGCACTGACACCTTCCCAGTTCAGATGCTTTCAGCCAGGAAAGATGGCTCACCAGCACAGGCCAGTCTCTTGAGGGGACATGGGGATCCTCCAGTCAGGATGATCTAAGACTGGAAGCGAGCTCCTGCTGCAGCCAGGGTCACTCATTCCCAGGCACCCAAGGGTGTGAAATGTGATTCTTGTGTTAATTCAGGTTCCAGAGGTCCTTGAGTACCCCAAAGGAGTCCACTTACACTGCCTGGGTCTCTGCTTGTAGCAGTGGCTGTGCAGACAGATATGCCTTTTTATCAGTGCCAGGCACAGGAATGCTTTTCTTTTGGGATGTGTGCATGTAGTGCTCTCTGGACAGCTTTACGTAGGCTTAGCCAGCTCGTGCAGAAACAAGGGACAAAGAGGAGGGAAGCTGGGCAGGGAGGATGGAAGAGGTGGGATGACTGGGGAAGGTGCTAACAGCCCTTCGCTGGCCCAGAACCACTTCCTCAGATCTCTATTACACAGCGTGCTCCCGGCGTTGCTATTTCAGTCTGAATGTCACCTATAAATTGGAGGCTCTTTCTCTGAAGGCTGCAAATAGAAGTGTCACTAGATGATCTTTGATTTATAGGGAAGCTCAGCAGAAAGCCCAGTATGTCTATTCTCCAGCCAAGAAACTCAAAGGTGTCCAAAGATCACACAGGGATCCTTTACTTTTCCTAGACCTTTCCTCAAGGCAAGTCCCTGCTGGAGGTGGTGAGGAGAGGTCACACACACAGACTGATCTCCCTGATCACCCTGTGACTGTTGTTTTTCAGACTCCTCCTCGTCCACCGCCCATCCCTGCCCCATGGATTTCAACCTGCTGGCAGACGCGGAGGCTCGCAGCCCAGCCTTGTCTCTCTCAGACTCTGGAACTCCGCAACACGAGCACAGCTGCAAAGGGCAGGACCACAGCGGTGAGTGCAAGAAAGAACCCTTACTCATCCTTGTGGGTGGATCTGGGTGGCCAGTGGCTTTCAGGAGCTGGCTGCAGGGCTCCCGGAGGGACAGTTTCCTGTTGTACTGGGAGCCAGCACAATGCCATAGCAGCATGGCTGTCCCAACAAGCAGGGGGAAGGCATAAGGGTGCACATTGCAATGACAGCTATTGGGAGGGTGAGAACACCATCCCAGTGGTGGGGTCATCTGGCCATGGCTGCAGGAAGCCACTGCTCAGAAGGGCACAGCCCATGGCAGGCTGGAGCCAGGCAAGTCAGGTCAGAGCCCAATCAAGATTTTAGTATTTGCCTAAACAGGATCCCCAGAGCAGGAGAGCTCTCCCCACAACATAGGAAGTATCATCCAAGGCACAGAACGCTACACCTAATTTTAAATTGTCTTTTTTTTTTTTTTAACCTCTGTTTAAATTGTTTAGGTTCAAACTTTCCATGGTAAAGGTAAGCCTTAGGCTGAACTTTCCAGGTTCAGGCAATAAGATGAAAGGGAAGCACTGTCTTGCTCCTGCTTCAAGTGAGAAAGCCTCCTCACCTGTGCCTTGGTGCACTTCTCTGCTGCTCTCCCACAGAGGTGCCTCTGACCGTTCCCAAAGGTTGAACGAACCCCAAGCCTGCCGAATTCTTTATCAGGCTCTGAATAAGAAACATCACCATTCACACCTGTTCAGAAATCAGCTACCAAATGCTATGCCTTCCTCTGGATTTTGCATCTGTCCAGTTACCACTCCATCTCTTTTTATTCTGGATGTGTCAGGACAGTGCAAAGCTGCTTCTGCCAGTGCCAGCATGAGGGAGTGAGGGCCGGGGACAGCCTGCTGCTCTCCGTGTAAAGCTTCCAGGCTCACTTGCATGCAAAAGCTAATAAGGGTAATGATGTAGATTAAAATTCCCCAGAGAAGGTATCGTGAAGAGAGTTACGCTGGGATAACTAGAGTCAGACAATCCACCCGACAAATTCCCCACTGCACACGTACCTTAGCTGGGCACATCCCCAAGCTCAGTGGCTCCTTGTCAGCTGCTTTGGATGCATGGCAGTGTCTCCATTCAAGTGGCCTTCCCTATGGAGCCCACCCTGGCATGTTGTAGAACTGCCAGTTTAGGCACTGACTTTTTTTTCCATTAGGCATGAGAAGCTAATTCCAGCTATGGCCACAGTCATTTCACTGAGTGGGCGAATGTGTACAAGATATATTCCACAACCTATTTTGGAGTGACAATAAATGTTGGATGCCTGGCTACATCGCTCCCCACTGGCTTTAGCAGTCTAGAAATAAAATGGTTCTGGGAGGTGACTGTCAGCACTACCTGTGTGCAGATGCTGACAGCTTGTGCCTTTGCACCGGAGGCTGATGGTAGCCACGCATCAGCAGTATCAGGCAGAATAGAGCTGGCTACCAAGGGCTGCCTGGGATGGGCGCAGGGCTGCACTTCTGGCACTTCTTGACTCCCCTCAAGAGAGCAGCCTCCCTACTTCTCCTTGGCCCTGCTGCATTCATCCACACAGGAAGAGATCCTGAGGAAGTGAACACAAACCTTGCTTGTCTGGGCTCTGCACTCAGGGATCTCAAGTGTCCTCTGATAGTATGGCATGGTTTGTGACACCCCCTTCTGTTAGGTTTCATCAGGCAGCACAGGTCAAGGGAGAGCAAGGATGAGGAGTGAGCCAGGTAAAGAACTGCCCCACATCTCCCCATATTGTTCTCCTCAGCATGGATTCAGGGCACCCACATTCTTTCTTGTGGGCTCCTTTCTTTCCCTGTATTGCCACGGTTTTGGTCCCTACTGCAGTCAGCCAAAACTCTGCACCTTTTACAGAGGACAGTTCTTCCCTGCTTACAGAAGACGCAGAAAAGAGATGACACACAGAAAGAAACACAGGTAGCAGATACAGAAAAAAAGAAGACACCAAGATGAACTGCAGAGATTTTTCAAGCCTCAAAGTTGGAAATCCTACTTCTCAGACTTAAGATTTATGAAAAGTAGGTATACCAGAGGGTATTGAGAAGACTAATACCAAAGCAAGATACATTGTGATCTCTTTCACCCAGTTGTAGCCCATACACCAGTGGTACCTTCACTCCATTTTCTTTCCCTCTTGGTATAGTTTCTTCCTGAGTGAAGAAGGGCAGTCCTGGGCTGGAGTTCCCAGTTAGGGCATAGCCTCCTGCCTCACAGCAGCCCCTTTGGAAATGAATATTTGTCAGGGACTTTGGTGAGAACACATCCCCTGTATGCATCAGGCTCCTAATTAACCCAGGCTCAGCAGATGAACAAGCAAACCAAATGTCTGTTCATCTGTATTGAGCCATTCCTAATAACTAGCTGAGATGGGGGGCATCACTCCCCTTTTAATCTCTTTTGGAGATGGATAGTGCAGGAATCTCCTGCATCCAATACTGGTTTAGAGCACTGAGCTAGAGAAATCAGATTAATCTCCCTGGCAAGAACCACTATAAAAAAACCTGCATTAAGAGCATGCTTCCAAGAGTTCTGCTGAATGTGAGATCAACAAACAAAGATGCTCATGAAAATGAGAAGAGTACCACAAGTCTACAACCAAGCTCTTTCATTCCACTTTTCAATTCCTATGGCTTTGTTTCAAGAGTGTGCTGGGAAAGTTCTTGTACAGGTACACCCTGGATGGAAACACAAACTGGTCCTGGTGCTGGGAACAGGACATGGCACCTTCCTGCTCAGAAGAACCAACTTATATCGTGCTGCTGTGAGCAATGGCCATCTCACTGTCCTTGCATTCACATTCCTGCTGGTGGATAGCATCAGAAGTGCTACGGAAGCAGAGGTGGCTGGTGGGGAGCAAACCACTGGCCACACCCAGGGTTTCCTCCATGGAAACCTAGCACCTCTCCTGCAAATGCTCTCTGTGACTCCAGCATTGCTCCCTTTGGAGAAAGGCAAGTACAGGGAGGGTTTTCCAGGAATAGAAGGAAAATATTTCTGAACTAACAAGCTGTCATAGGAACAGGGTAGTGGCACCAAGTTCCTGAGACAGGACCATCTTCCAGGTCTGGGGTCCACTAAAGCACCTGCTGTTGGCACAGCACTGCCCTGCAGCAGAGTCTCTTCTCTGTTGGGGCTCAGATGCTTTTAAGCCTCTCCCATGCCCCATAACAACTAAATGGAAAAGACAGAGCCTATTATTCCAGAGCACATCCATTTGACTTGAGGAATCCCTTTTTTCACTGACTCAACTGTATTCCAGGCTGCTGTCTCCTTGCCTCCGTACTCATTAAGGGGCTGTACAACACACCTTCATGTTGAGATTTTTTTGGACTTTGAAGCTTTTTAAGATAGCTTCCTCAAAGAGCCACAACCAAACAAAAATTTCAATTTTAGCAGAGTGATGCCAGGATTTTTGTAAAGGTTCTTCTTCCAAGTGGAACAGCTTGAGAGCTATTTGCAAAAATTTCTTTTTAGTTTAGCTGACTATTTCCCATTGTAAAAGAACACCTTTGCTCCCTGCTGAAGACCTGATTTTCATTTCGAAATGCTTCACCTGGCTTCTAGATCAGAGGAAGGAGGAGTTGAAAATCAGAAATTATTTATTTTCACCACAATAATTTTCATCTATGATGACTTGTCTTGATTCCCAGCAGAATTAAACACAAGCTATAGCTCTCTTCCATCATAAAAGAAAATGTCACATTTGAGCAGTTAGGCACTCTATGGAGGACAACTAAACAGAAGATATTTGTATATGCATTCTGCCCCTATTTGCATTTTGCCTGCTTGTATTCGCATAGCCCCCAAAAAGGGCTGTGGCACAAGGAAGCAGCTGGCTGCCCACCTCCACCCACAACAGCCAAAATCTCAGTGTGCAGACATGGACCTGATACCCAGAGGGAGGCTGAGCTGTACATTTAAGTGAGATACTAGTGTGAACACTTGAGAGTTTTGAGATGTTCATTTAATGGGCAGTGAAACTAAAGGCACTGCCTCTAGGAGAGGGATCTATGAGTCAGGAGAAGGGCAGGGGCAGAAAGACAGGGAGATGCTGGAGTGCTTCATGGTAAGGTCTAAGAGAGGCCTTTCCCTGTTTTTAAAAAAATCAAAACATGTGCACCTAAGTAAGAAGGTAAAGGAGCAAGAAGGGGAGTGAAAATTTGTGCTCCTCAGGTTTAATTAATTGAAGAGCCTCAGCTTGCTATCAATTTGCAATTTGCCTTTTCCCATCACTTGTCCACAGAAATACTACTGGACCTTTTGCTGTGTTGTGTCAATTTCTGTTCAGTTTTTCTAAAGGACACCTTAGGCAGAGAGTTATAAGCAGAGTAAGAACCTTCTGATCTGGGTAAGTTCTGCCACTATCCCCCATGTGAACTGTGACAAATGAAAACCAAATATTGGAAGTTTCGAAAATCTAAATCTAGTCACTTGGAAGCTAACATCTATTATGGCAGTTAAAGGCAAGCTGTGCTGCATGAGGGGGCCATGGTTTTGGTGCTGAGTGGATGCCTGCTTGCAAGGACAAGGGAGGGAGATGGGACCACTCCTGGTAGCTGCAGTGCAGGGGGACCTCACTGAGCATGCACTAGTTGCCTCAAGGATAGCCTCCCCAAGAGTATCCAAGCCCTCAAGTTAACTCAGGGGATCTCTCCCATCTTTCTGTTTCTCACGCAGACACTGAGAAGTCCCAGCAAAACCAGACGGACGACTCCAACCCTGAAGACGGCTCGCTCAAAAAGAAGCAGCGGAGGCAGAGGACGCACTTCACCAGCCAGCAGCTCCAAGAGCTGGAAGCCACTTTCCAGAGAAACCGTTATCCAGACATGAGCACCAGGGAGGAGATTGCAGTCTGGACCAACTTGACAGAAGCACGAGTCCGGGTAGGACTGCAGCCCTTCCACCTTCCTGGGCCTGAGCTTGTGGGGAAGAAGCTTGCTGTGATATATGACCAAGCTGTCCCCAAACCAAGGAAGGAATTAGGAGCACTAGAAAATTTCCATCTTGGAAACACCTCACCAGGGTCTGCACTTGAGATTTGACAGATCCCACCACACACACCCCCCCATGCTGGTGGTGCCTTCCTCATCCAGGGCCCCCTTGCAATTACACAGGTAGATACAAAGCCCAAGCTCTGCCCACAGAGCCCCAGCAGCTGGCTGCCTCGACCCAGCAGACCCCTTTCTTACAGTACCATCATTGCCCAGTCTTACCCTTGCTGGAGGGTACTCTTTTGGGTTCCCAAAACACTGTGCAGTCACAGGCATGCTGTGGCAGGGCTCCAGCTGGAGTGAGAGCTTCTCTCTGCTACTAGAAATATGAATTAGCAGCACCATGAATAGCCTTCCAGCAGCTTCCATGCTCTAGGAAGTTATATTGTTTGAGCCCCTCGAACACTAACAGATTTTCCTGTTAGAAGACAGACTTACAACACCCTACCCCAAGCCAGTTCTGAGGTAAAGTCAGAACAAGAGAAGTTATTTCCTTTATTCAGCAGCTCTCAAGCCACATCCCCAAAATACTTTGTTCCCAAGTCACACAACCTCAACCTTTCCTCCTGGCTGTGGTCACTTGGAAACACAGCAGGAATTTTTCTCTTTTTCCTGTATAAAGGGTATCTGTTTGTTGAGTGAGGTGGGTTATTCTGTGTGTTGTGAAATGGCAGTGGTTTGGGTTTCTGTTTGTTGGCTGAGGACCACCTGGTAACTCCTGCTGGGGGATGACCCTGAAGCCCAGACATCTTGCTGCAGCTCCTTCCTGATGCTCAGCCTCCCACCTCCCTGGGAGCATCGCCAGCCCTTCAACAGCTCTTGAATTGCTGGGCAAAGAAACCAGGGCAAGGCCCCTTGCAAGGACAGCCAGAGCAATTCCCATGCCCTCCCTCTCTCTCTCTTGCAGGTCTGGTTCAAAAACCGCAGAGCTAAGTGGAGGAAACGAGAGAGGAACCAACAGGCCGAATTATGCAAGAACAGCTTTGGAGCCCAGTTCAATGGACTGATGCAGCCTTACGATGACATGTATTCCAGCTATTCCTACAACAACTGGGCCACCAAGGGGCTTGCCAGCAGTCCGCTCTCGGCCAAGAGCTTCCCATTCTTCAATTCCATGAACGTCAGTCCCCTCTCCTCCCAGCCCATGTTCTCCCCACCCAGCTCCATCACCTCAATGACCATGCCTTCATCCATGGTCCCTTCTGCAGTGACCGGAGTACCGGCCTCTAGCCTCAACAACCTGGGAAACATCAATAACCTGAACAGCCCAAGCCTCAACTCTGCTGTGTCATCCAGTGCCTGTCCTTATGCCTCAACAGCCAGCCCCTACATGTACAGGGACACGTGCAACTCCAGCCTGGCCAGCCTGCGGCTGAAGGCCAAGCAGCACGCCAACTTCACCTACCCGGCAGTGCAGACGGCAGCTTCCAACCTGAGCCCTTGCCAGTATGCTGTGGACAGGCCTGTATGAAGGGCTGTCCTCTGCCAACAAGGGACTTGACCTTAGCCTGACAAAAGGAGACCTTTAGCCCTAAAACAGCGTACGTCCTGCAGAGAGTGAGTGAACCTGAGAGCGTAAGAGGGAGAGGCAGAGAGAGAGAAAAGAACGAGCAGGCAGACGAACCTTTATGAAGATTTGTCTATTGTATGGTGAATTTTGACTGTCTTTCCCCTTCACAACCCCTTCCCTTCTTGCCTACCAAACCTTCTCCTCCATGGTAGAATAAACCAAAACAGTCTACTGGAAGCCCCATGGGGAAATAAGAGCCCCAATATGCAGGGTGCCTGACCCATGGGCAGCACAACCAAGTATGTTTCAATCTGCCCCTCCAAGCCCCACAGGGGTGAGCCCCCCAAATCCCTGGGACAGCATGGGCAGCCACACACCACCCCTGCAGGAAATAGCCAGAGACAGGACAGCTTGAGGGGGGCTGCCAGTTGGTGCTTGGCTGAAGCATATTCTCTGCACATGTGCAAGATTTCGATGAAAGATATCTTACCCATTTATTTATCATACAGCCAGTAAGGAAGCCTTGTCTCTGTCAATTAGCATCTCTCTATAATGCGTATATACACATGGTCCATCAGACTTGAAACCTTTAGGAGCTGGGGGTTGCAAGAATATAAAATATGTGTGTGTATATATATATATCTATATCTATCTTATATATATACAAATACATATAGAGACATCAAAATATGCTTTCTTGTTTTGTATGTGAAATAACCTACAAAGTAGACCTTAAAACCAAAAACCCTGTAAAGGAAGCACATCCACCAGGGCAGTGTCCTGGCTGTCATGCTTTACTGCTTCAGTCATTTCAGTCAGACTCTGCTGCCAGCATACACCCCAAACATCCCCATTTGCAACAATCAGCTCCTCCTTGCACATCTCTTTCCCTTCCCCAAATCCCATTTCCAAAAAAAAAGATAATAAAAGTTGGCACAAACCCTTTAAGCTTCTGTTTGTGTGGTTATTGAGAGCACAAACCTGCATCTGAAGATTCTGAAATCAAGTGCCTGCAGCCCAGGCAAGGGTGAGCATCCTTAGAAACACAAGCATGAGGCAGTCCGAGTTGGAACACGGGCTGAGGTTTGGAAGAGTAGTCCATGTTCCTCACTTACAAATCAAATACCTGGCTCCTCAGAACAAAAGCCCACACACACAGTAGGAAGAGGAAAACAAGTCCCCTCCCTGCTCCCTGTCTGCATGCACCCAGTGCAGCAGGAAGGTTGAGCCTCTGGCTCAGGCTTCCCCAGTGTGCTGGATGGAGCCAGTATCTTTGGGCTCCCACGGCCCAGGGCAGGGGAATCCCCCCAGGCACTCTCGAACTGAGAGCAGTGGTCCCCCAGGGGAGAGGGCAGATGCAGCAACCTGCCCTGCTCAGTTTTTGTTGGGAAAGCTGTAAAACAGAGGGGGCCCTCTCAAGCTATACAGGCACCTGGAAAAGCTGCTGCTTCACAATGCAGAGGAAGGCAGCAAGTCCCTCCAAGGGCCCAAGGAGGCTCCACATGCAGCAGGGGAGCAGGACATCTCTACCCAGTGCAATTACCTTTCCCTTCATCAAGCACAAGCTCCAAGGTGAAAACACAACTCCAATATTTTACTTTTCTCTTTAGATAGAAAAAAACAGCCCCAAGATGTCTTCACAACAAACTGTCCTACCTGGAAGAATAGGATAGGCAAATCTGGCATAACCCACATTCTGCAATATTGTCAGCATGCAGAGAGAAAGCAAGTTCTTTGCTAAGAATGGATCCTCACTAGGACACAGTAACAGGTCTATCACAAACCAGGCATAAAAACTGCTCAGTCTTTGCCAAAGCCCCTCCCACAGGGAGCAGTTGCTACTGAAGGTATTCATGAGCAGATGCTGAAAGCAGTCACTGGTGCCAGCCCACCCTCACTATAAGAAATTATTCTTTGCTCTGAGCTAATCCAAAATGAGGGAGCCAAAATATCCTGCACTGAAACAGCTACCAGTGGAAGGGTTCAAAGATCAATACATTTTATATGTAAACATATAGAACATAGACACAGTGCATCCCAGACCATATCTTTCGTTGTGACCTTGATCCTACCTTGCTGCTGGGCACCAGTGATGTTGAAGTAGGTTTAGTGGTTAATCGTCATTCTGTGCTGGAGCTGCCATCCAGCAGCCTTTCCACTAAATACATACCTCATCTTGGTGCTACTATGCTTAACTTCCTTCTCTGACACAACTCTTCTATCTACGGGAAGAAAGAAGAGCCTGGGCTTCTCTCTAATACCCTCTCCTCCACTGAGCCCAACTCATAGCTGAGTCCACCTTCTCTCCCTGGTAACCCAAGATACCCACAATCTTGGTCCCACAATCTTCTCCTACTGCCTTGATGAAGAGTTGAGCTCTGTATACACCTGGTCTTTCCCCTCCTCCTTTTCCACACACACTGCCCTTCCACCCTGTGCTTGGTGGTTCTCTATGCTGCTCTGATGCTTGTGAAGATCCTCTATTTGTCCCACAGAGAAGATGATGTTTGGCTGCGGGGAGCAGTACAAGATTGACTGCTGCTGACTGTTGCAGGATTCAGTGGATGAAAGATATGTCCAACTATGCCAAGCAGAAGGCGAACTACAGCACATGGTTCTCATTATCTCCTCTGGGAGCCAGTGGGGAAAAGTCAAGGCCTAGTTTAGGTCCTGGTTTTTCAGCCTGCGGTTTTTCGTGCAGTCATTTCAATTAACATTAATCCAGACCATTCTGATTCCTAAACAGGACAAACTCAGTACCCACACAAGGTAACAGGTACATGCAGCTAGTGGCTCTGCAGCCTGGCTAGTTGGCTCAAGTTTTCCCTTCCCATGCTGTATGGAGAAGATGGTGGAGTCTGTTTCTGCAGTCAGAGGTATTGCACCATGTAGGATCCAGACCAGATGGCTGATCACACACCAGCTCTGAGCTGAGAGCACGTTGTACAATGGTACCTAACAACTACCACAACCACGGGAAAAACCTTAAAATCTACAGGAAACAGAGCTGGCCAACAGCAAATAACTAATTGAGCAAGTTGGCAGCAGAGCGCTATGGGAGATGTCCCCTGTCTGACAAAAGCCACCTGCCTTCCTGGTGCAGCTAGGCCACTTCAGCCTCCCATGTTCATCTTCTTCCCCATGGGGCCAGGGCTTGGACATCACATCATGCTCTCTGGTCCAGCACAAACTCAGCAGGTGTTCTACAGACCTTACCCAGGACTCCTCTCTCTCACAAGCCCCCAGTACCTCCCGAGATGTATCTTGTTGATACTGCAGCCCCAAGCATGTGATTTTTAGCAGGATCCTGCTTATTCTGGAGATCTGTTAGGCAAATAACTGTCACTGGATACTTCCCAATCTGCAGATTTAGCAAGTGCACATTCTCCTCCATCAACCAGATCATTAATGGAAGTGCTGAGCAAAAACAGACCCACAACAGATGTCTCTGAATTTCACTCAACAGACCCTTCCTTTTCAACAGTGAACTGTGGATAACTCTCTAGGTATAATTATCCAATGGGTTTTGTACCTACCCAACATCCCGTCTAGATCATCCTTAAAAGCCACTTGAGTGGCAGCCAAGAGTCTCCATCACCATGCCCTTACCCTGTCAGAGAGGAAAAATTGATTATTTTGACCAGATTCTGTTCTTGATGTGTCCCCATAGCTCTCACACTGCTCACACATAGTGAGATTATTTGATCCATGTTCTTTTGGTGGGTTTTTTTTGTTTTTGTTTTTTTTTTTGGTTGGTTGGTTTTTTTTTTTTTGAGGGGGGATTTAACTGTGAGCAGTTCCTGGCTTTTGGCCCCAGTCCCCATTTTGAAGAGGGGGAGATTCCTCGGGAATTTTTGTAGGTAACAATAACTAATTCTGGGATTGCTTTGTGTGAGGTTCACCACACCTAGAGGGTCTGAAAAAATCTCTTCTTCCATTTTTCTTATTCAAGGCCAGCTTTAGCCCCCATCACCCGCATGGCTTGTGCTCTCCACCCCCCCGCAGCTGTGTCTGAAGGCTAACACGCCGACGCTGGGTACCCTCAGCAGCTGCC
>VZRO01005124.1:56610-79031 GCA_013397915.1 Daphoenositta chrysoptera | reverse complement strand
AAAAAAAAAAAGACAATTTTGTGAGGACCATGAAATAAGGTTGTGGATCCTTATGGAGAGCTGGGTCCCATTAGACTTCTTCTACAGCATTCCAGAAATAATTCTTCTTTGAGGTAGCCCTAAATAGATTAAATCCTCACTTAAAGCTTAAATTGCTATTTTCATCAAGAATTTCAGTTTTCTGGTAAAGATTCACTTTTTCACCAATACACATGGAGAAAGAGCTAGTTTCTGGTATGGTGACTGAGTATCACCTACACTCTTATTTGCCCTGTGGTCAAGAGTACAAAAAAATTGATTTTTGCACAAATATCACATTTTGTATCCCAAGTCTTAAAATAAATTTCCTGTAACAGGACAGTAAACAACAAATAGACTGCTTTTGTGGTAGATAGCACGTTTGCCTTCTGTCAAGACTTGAGAGCATATAGATGTTTGTGAAAGACTCCAGGCACCATTCAGAACGAGTAACAACATGCCAAATCCTGGTACCATACAGAGTGCAGGAAGTGGCTTCTAGAAAGACAGAGTACATAATCTCTTTTCTAAGAATACTACAAATTAACAAAACCAAGACTTTAGGAAAGTTAAAGGACAACAAGCGTTTACAGCTCCCTAGCCTCACAGATCAACCACTTCCATAGCAAGTGACACAAAAAAGACTGCACAGGGAAGTCTGTAGGACTTGAACAGAGTGGGTACAAAGCAGGAGTCAAGAGAGCAGCTATAATAACTAGAACAGGGCAAAACATTATAACTGTGGGCCAGAGGCAGTGTGGCCACCAAAGTCTTCAATTACTCGCTGGCTAGCTGACTGTCACAATACTGCCCCCAACTACCTGCCTGATCCACGCAGCTGGGGACAGGGAAACAAGGAGGCTGAGTTGTTGATTAAAAAAAAAAAATTAGTTCCAGGTATAATATGCTATTTCAGGTTGGCCTTAAATATGACACCCCTGACAGTCTGCAGGACAAGAGTGCACACAGAGTCAGCCTCACCTGAGCTGGGCCTTGCTGGTCTGAACTATGCTGCCATCCCCACCAGTGCAGAGGACATACAGTTTTTTGCCCAGGAGGCAAGGCTATTGCACATAACCACTTCCAAATCAGCTTGTTGTACTGCCTGTGATTGTTACTTGTGATTTACACATCAGAGCAGTGAAAGCCGTTGAGGGATCTTCTTGCACAAGCACTGCAAGCTTTCATCAAAGCTTAAAATAATGACCTGATTCCATGTGACCCTCTTGACTGCAGAGAATATGACTTCATATAAGGACCCTCCCAGGGCAGCTTCATCACACTAACCACACTATGAAAACAAAGGACAATCTTTGTTTTCTTGATCAAAATATCTTTTAACCCCTTTAGCACCAACAGAGGTGGCATGGCAGGTAAGGCATGACTTTATATGACATTTTGTTTTAAGTAGGTTTAATAGGTGACCACAAATGGTAAGGATAAGGAAACAAGCCTTCTCTCCTGATTGATTCCCTAACTTTGGAAAGCAGCCTAGTTTTAACACACATTGCAGCAAAGAGCTTGACAGAAGGTGCTGGAGGAGTTACCCTGAGCTATTAGGCTTACACTCAGCTAACACAAAATTTACGCTCATGTAAGTGGTGAAACAGTGGAACAAATTTCCCAGAGAGATGGTAGATGTCCTGTCTCTCAAAACATTCAAGGTTGAATGGGGGTCTCAGCAACCTGATTTAGTTAAAGATCTACCTGCTCATTTCAGGGGGGGTTGGGACTGGGTATGTTTGGGTCCCTTCCAACCTAAACAATTATATAATCCCTAGATGCAAAAGCTGATGCAAAACGAGATATTATTTAGATTTTCTGGCACTTCATATGTGGGCACCCCTGAAGAGCTTTTTTTTTTTAGAAAGGGCAACAGCAAGTAATGTGACACAATAAAAGGCACAGACAATTGAAAACCAAAGCCTCAAGCACAGGAGCACATACATTTTTGCATAGATTGAGGCTTCCTAACAGCCAGTCTGCAGAAGATTATTAATAACGGGCTAGGGTAAAACACAGGAAGTGGACATCACTTGTTCCAAGGAGAGGGAAGAGCTGCTGTGCAAGGGTCAGAGGCAAAGATTTTCAGTCAGGAGGTAGGCAGGAGACACTGACTCAGGGAGGACTAAGACCTGTGCAGATTTACCAATTTGCCTTCATTGCCTTGCTTTGTCAAGTTCAGCTATAATCCTTCCTCCCAGGCACCATGGCACAAGCGCATTTCTTTGGAGATGTAAGAGAGTACAGGGATAAACCCCTGCAATCGGAGCTGAGGGAGACCCCATCCCAGCACAGTGCTGTGTAACTGCGAGCACGCCTGGACCTGGGGCTTGATGCCTCACAGGTCTGCTAGCACAGGGCACCCTCTGGCACCAGCCACCCCAGCCTGTGACACCAAGGTCTCCACCAAGGGCTCTCAGATCTTTGGCCATTAGAGGGGAGCAAACTCTGCAAAAGTGCAGGGAGGCATCACCTGCTGAACAGAGACCCAAAAGCAAGAGCAGGCAGGAGGTTTGCTGTGCTTCTTCCTGACTCTCTGGAGGTGTTAATTGTCCTCCCCTGGAGAAACATGCCCTCAAGCCCAGGGGGAAGAGAAGATCCCCTGCTCTATGCAAGCAGTCCATATGTCTTCCTGCTGCTTCCTCAGCCTTAGATGAGCTTCATTGCCTTGCCAGAGTCACTCAAGCAGGCTAGAACAAATAGTTTAGGGTTTAACATCTGCACAGTATCAGAGGAAACAATCCTTCCTTGCAGCTCCCTGCATGATGTTTGACTAGAGCTCATTAAGAGACACAACTCAGCAATAGCATATCTTCTTTGTAGCCTGGCAAGATACAACAAGATATAATCAGCAGCCCTCGTACCTCTATCAGACCCTCACTGTACAGTGTTTGGGCATGGTCCTTCTCAAGGATGTGTGTGATAATCAAGAAATTTGGGCATTTGAAAACAATTTTGCATAGAGCAAGACGAAGTATTGTCCCTTCATGCATATACATAGACTTTAAAGATAGCTTCTGGGGAACACACTAGATGTGTCTGCCTTCCCTCTGCCATGCAAGAGAGTGTTTTCCAAGCATGAAAAAACCCCAAAGCAAATGCACTGAATGGGAATATTAGACCTCTCAGAAGGGACCAATTGGAGTCCTTACTAGTGGTCCAAGTTATTTCTTGCTCTCTGACCTAGTTGCTCTTATCATTTTGAAAGATCTTTGAAGAGAAAATAACAAAGGGGCTATCCAATATCCTAAGGGTTAAACAAAATGGTGGCGACATCAGGAGCTATTAACCCAAAGATGTCATAATCTGCAATGACCCTTCACAAGAATGCTATCAACTCTAAGCTAAGGGTTACAAATCGCATGTAAAACATCCATGATGCAAATCACCTCTAAGGAGCTCTTTTGTCGATACCCTATAATTTACAAACCCTTTTGTTCTCTAAAGCCTGTTAGTAGGCCCACTAGTGTTTGGGAACACTGATTAAGACAAGTACATTGAGTGGGCAGCTGGGCTTTTGCCTGGAGTTGCTATGTCTTCAAGCTTCTTTTGGAAAACAAAGTTGGATACACATATGGAACCAGAGAACCTGAGATTAGCAGAGAATCTGCTAGTTTAATTCACTGGTGTCTGTTTTCACAATTGAAAATTTAGAGGCTGAGACTAGTTTAAGTAACAAGTTCTTGAACAAATGCCTGTACAAATATCCCATTGAAGGACTTCTGATTAAGATCAAAGGTGTCCTTTGAACAACTCAATCAGCTATGCCTTTATCACACAAGTCTCAAAGTTCAGGCTCAGTTTAAGAACATCTGTAGGCATTCATGCACATACCTATTTGTGTTTTCTGAAGTGTTCATTGAAGAGAGACTTTGTACAAACATTCAGTATTTCTCAACCAGAACTGGTCCTGTGCTTTTAATAAGAGTGAAATAAAACACAGCACAATAATAACATTATTGCATTGACAAAATTGCCAATGTGAGCTGTTGCCTACACTGGTCATGGTGTGTAAGAGCTCTCCACCCTGCATCCTCAAAAATACAAAGCATCTTCTGCTTTGCTAAACTAAGCAAAATTGCCCCGGGTCATTCACAGCCAGACTTTGCCAATGGCTCTATCTTGGCCCCTCTCCACTTAATCATTCTGGTGTTCCAGTCCCCAGTTGAATCATCTGCTGTCATAGTTAGCAGAAGTTACACCAACACCAGACATGCAGAAAATATCACCTCTTTCCTCTGGTTGAACTCTATCAAGACTGCAGAGTCCAGGTAAATTTGCCAACCCCAGATGAAGTTGAGAGCACAAAACCAAAGCTCAGAGCTTTGCTTTGTAAAACCCTGTGGCTACAGAAGTGGGACTAAAATGCTATTCCTCTAACCCCAGCAGAAAATGCTTGTTTCTGCCTTTTAAGGAAACTAAACTAATCAGCATTCATTCTACTTGGTTCTGCCCTGAGACTATTTTGATGCCCAATAAAGCTTGGATTGTCACCACCAGTGACTTGCCTCCTTTTTGCAGCTTTTTGGAGAACCCCTCGTAAAACATCTTTGGAAAGTCCTGATAATGAGAACCCACACTCCTTTACCCAGCTCTGAACTAATACAGTCAAAGGACTTCTTGGGTAGCTAGGTATGACCTGCAAGGAGAAGAATCTTCCAGCCTTTGTTTGGCATTTGGGCTTTTTTCAACCCATTTTTTACAAAACTTACTGTAATCCAACTTCCCTGATCAGACCCAACCTCTTCTTACAGTATAGGTGCTCATTCCTTTTGCTGCTGGGCAGTCCTGACAAAAGGTGGATGGGATGTAATCCAAACACCCAACAGTGAAAGGTGTCTCTGCGCTGCCCAAAAGGTCTGCAGTTGTTTCTTCAGCTCCTCCCCACTTTGTAACCCAAACTACAGGCAGGGTTTTTAAGATCAGCTTTTATCAGTTTTGTCTTTTATTCTTGCCAAGGCCCTCTGCTTCTTACCTGTTCAGTTTTAATGAAAATCAACCATTCAACCCTCCTTCCCAGTTAGTTTAGCTTAAAAGACTGTCCTTAATAGCAGTCCATGAAGATCATTGGTGGATTCAGGGCATAGCCTTTAATATTTCCCTGCCTAGAGCCCAAAATCCAGCATTACCACTGCCTGAACTGATAGATCACCTTACCCAAAGATTTGCAGGAAGGGCCCTGAAGTTCAACTCCATCCAAAGCATCTGTTGAACTCTGTTGGCATTATAACACAGGGTTTACCACTTGCAGAACAACAAGTTCTTGTGTAATGTTATTTGTTTTTCTTTTTTTCCCAGCAAGATATACAGGCTAATCTGTGTCATTTTAAAGAATGTTTGGGGTATTATTTTTCTGTTTACTGACATACTTTTCTAAGAGCAAACATTAGATATGTAGGGCTGCCATTGCCCTTGTGAACCATACCATTCTGTTTTCAATAACTCCTCCAACCTCCTTTGTTATCTTGGATTTCTCAAAACCAACTTCCTTTGAACTACAGATAAATGGTTCTGCATATCACTATAACCATACTTACCTCTTCACAATCAAGCAGGATCCCTCTGGTTTTCCAGGATTGCCAATAACAGAAGAAAACACAACTCTGCATTGCTCTTTACTAAAACAGCTGAGTTTTATATCAGCACATGGTTTGATTTTGAAGAACTTACCTTATAGAAACACTTACAACTGAATTCAAAGGAGATGGGATTAGGTTAGTCAACAGCATTACTGCCATAGCACTAGCACAGATGTGTTACTAAATAATAATTCAAAAGTTTTCCTTAAAAAGATTGCTACAGAGCCATTCCTATTATGGACACCACAGAGAGCAGGCATAAGAACCTGGAAAATAACTGGTCCCAGTTGCATCCCACCCAGAGTCTTTTATAGCAGCAGGTAGAGTGGTCCTGATGGGAGTAAATGGGCTCAGTTGGAGAGGGAGAAGCATCTTAGCAGCAGTACCTGAGCAAGAGGGAAGAGGCTGAGAGAGAAGAGAGGAGCTTTCTGTATCTTGAGAAACAGGTCAGCTATTTGGAGTGATTGGCTGCCCTCAGCTGTCCTGAAAGGCATAGTGCCCAGCTCCTGGCTGGTGTGTAATGTCTCCTTGGTGTTTGCAAGGATTTGGGAAGCCCTTCCAAAAGCACAGCTTGGGGAGGACCATGGGCATTTCTGGTTTTTGAGATCATATCTTGCCTGAGTACCTTGGAGAAAGCTGCTTTCCATTGCACTACCTTCAGGAATTGCTGTGCAGTTCCATTTGCCACAACAAGGCCCCAAGGAGGCCCTGGTGGGAACAGAGGGACTAGCTTGCTCCAACAGTGATCCCAATGGCAAATGGCCACTGCTGGGGACTCGCAGAGCTTGGCTCGTTGCCTTCCTCTGTGGGAAATATTTGTAACGTGGAAGCATCAGAGAAAAGCATTGCCCACACTCTCAAGAGCATCAGAGAGGTGCATGGGGGCCATGAGGGAGATACCCACAGGCAGATGGGAGGCTGGGGCTGAGCCATGCTCAGGCAAAGGAAAGGGGTTCCTGTCACAGAGGTGCTTTTTGCTCACTGTCATTAAACGGTGGGCAAGTAAAAATCATCATCTTCTCTAGGTTTTCCCCTGCCAGATGGAGCAACTTCACACTCACCTGTAGAGGGAGACGTCTCCTCTTTATTAGCCATATCTTTTGTTGACACAGTTTGGTGCCGCCACCTTACTAGGCTGGAAAAACCAGATACGGAATTGATGTGGCCCTTCTGCAGCCCACAGCCAGATTCTCCCATGGAGATGCTGCCAGTGGTGTGTGGGGACCCTTCCAAAGCCAACACTGGGGCTGGAGCAGCAGTAGTTTATGAGCTGGTTGCAAAGTCCTTCAGGGGAGCAGCCTCCAAGGCAGTGCCAGGCCCTGCTGTGTGCTCCAGCAATGCTGCAGCCACTGGCGCTTTGCTAGGGAGGGGTCGTAACAGGAGCCATGCGAGCCATGCTGCACCCCTTCCCTATTTCCCACAAGGAGCTGCTCCCAGCAGAGGAGCTGCCCCCAGCCCAGGTTTGGGCAGAGCTGCACAGCCATCACCTGGAAAACACATTCATTTGCAAACCCAGGGTGTTTCCAAGCCAGGATGGCTCCCAATCACAGGGCTTCCATGCCTCACGCAGAGAAGTGTTGTGAGGAGCTGTGGGGCCGGGTGAACCTGAAAAGCTGGCTCAAGCGTGCCCCGAACACCTCCCTGCCGCACTCGTAGCCACTCGGGGCCCTTGCAGGGAGATCCACCCACAGCAGCAAGACTGGGGGTGTTGCTGCATCCTGCGGGTGTTGCTGGAACCTGCTCGTGATGCCCCTTCCCTGCCAGGAGGAGGGCAGAGGGGCAGAAGGCAGCTTTGCCCTGTGCACAGCTCAGCTGGGGTTACAGCTCTTGGGTGAGGCCTCTTCAGTCTTCTGAAAAGTATTGACTCATGTCCTACTTTTCCTCGAGGGAAAAAAAAAGGCAAAAAAAAAGCTTGATCCCTGCTTGCTGCCTCATAAACCACAGTTTCAATTTTTTAATTTCCCAAGTTACACCACAGCCCTGCGTGCCTGCCTCAGTACCTGTGACAGGGAGGGCACACAGAAACTGCAGGCACTGTGCCCAGAGATCAGCACCAAGCTGAAGGCAGAGCTGCATGAAGGATAAAGCTCACCTACATCCCTTCCCCCACCATGGCTTTTAATGTGACAGGCTACTCATTATTCCTAATTTAACTTAATAACTAGCTTAAGGCTTTGTTATACTCTTCTTCTGTATTCAATACTGAAAGAATAACAAGGAGAAAAGAGAGAAAGCTATGTGCTTAATAGGAAAAGATTTACAAAGGACAGGAATAAATCTGGAAAAGCTAGAGGAGCCTTCATCTTTAATGAGAGTATCAAAATATTTCTATAAAACCACCTTATAACTTAAAGAATGGCTCCTGACAATTTCTAAGCCAGTACACAGCTTTTCCTAGGGAAGACTCTTTACTTCAGGGGTGCTTTTTGAATGCCCACTTCTTACTCACAGGGTCCTTGGGCAGGTTAGTGCTTTACTCCAGTAGAAGGAGTTGTCACCAAATTGTGGAATAATTTTTCAATAGACTATATATATCTTGACTCCCTGGATAGACATGCCTCCTAACTCTGCCATACCTTTGGGAATGAAAGAGCCATGAGAAGTTCAAGAAGTTAAGAGCATATCTGATAGGAGACAACATGCTAATGCTGCATGAGGTGCTTGCTTGAACTTCTTTCTGAAATTGTGAATAGCAAGGAGGAAGCATAGGAAAATAGAGTCACATTTTTGTAAATCCACACAGGCTCTTGGGTCCCAAACATTTCTTTCTGCTCTTTTGCTTGCAAACAAAGCAATGTGCAGGTCTCTGTCCTCATCAGGCCACAGTGCCTCTGGTGCATCAGTTTGAAAACATGGTGTGTTTGTCCTCTCCCTCTTTTTTCTTCAAGTTCAAAACAATTCAACATTGTCACCAAGCCACAAGCTTGCCAACTCTCTTGCTATATTCAGCCTCATCTAAACATCCAAACTCTCACGTAGGCAGCAGTAATGATCTCCTTCTTCTACCTCAGAAATGACAAAATGCCCCACCTCCACCCCCTTGTCCAAACTCATCTGCTAGGAGATGACAACAAGGTCACCATAGTGCAACTGGCAGCAGGCAGGAATGCTGAAAACTTGTGGCAATATCTCTTTTTTATCTAAAAATAAACCCCAAATCACATCAACCTCTGAATTTCAACTTGTAGACAGAAAGGTGCCAGGTAGACAGTGTTCCTACTACTTATCTACAATGCCCATTTCCTCCCTAATTATCTATTAGCACCTTGCTCTGATCTCCCTCTGCCTCCCAGTAGGAACTATTAGGCTCCACATCCTCAGCTCAGAGAGTACAAAGCCACAAAGAGCTGCTACAGAGCAAGGTTGATGGGTCATCCAAAGTCACCTTCACCTTAGCTCCTCTGCAAGCTGAAGGTAGGGGAGGGAAGACAGCACTGCTTGGCCTCAGAAGAGCCCCCAAGTCAGACCCAGGCACTATTCCAACGTAGAGCAGCCCAGGAGCCCAGCCAAACTACTGTTTCACGGGTTGCACAAAGAAACACATCTTTCATCTGGAAAAAGAAACACATGGAAAAGCAAGCAAGAGCAGAGCCTAGAAGCACCAGCGAGGATAGCTGTGGCAATGAGGTTACTCTCCAACTCGTGCCAGTACTGCAATGGCCCCAGTGGGAGTATGGAGCAGAGCCCTTGATCCTCAGTGTGGGGCACTGGCAGTGGGACCATCGGACAACGCTGTGGGAAGGCTGTGCAACTGCACAATTAGATGCATTTTTAAACAAATTTAATTTAAATTAGGTTTGCTTTAGAGGCAAGGGTGAGTAAAAATACATTAGCTATCACTCCATACCATGTCCCAAGTGGGGCAACAGTATCGTCTGTTCACATAGAAATGAGCAGGCATTTCCCTTTTCTTCAGAAAGGGCAGAGCTTGCTGCTTCTATAAATATGATGTATGGCCCATTGCCTATGACCAGCTCTCAGCTATTGGCTGCTCATCCTGTGGTCCTGGCACTTGCATCTGTTCCAGATTTTTCTTTCATCACAGGTTTGGAGATGCTATGGCATGGGTGTGTGCCACATGAAGGCAGAGGAGGGAAGGCATTGCATGAAAGCCTGCAGAAAGCCAAAAAATTGCTGATGGTGGTATGTGGAGACCGTAGAAACAGGAATGAGAAGGAAAAAGCTCTTTAATCTTGCTTGAACAACTTCCTGTTACAAGAATCACAAGTTCACATTAAAGCAAGACCAGAGAACTGCCACACAGGAGAAAGAATGTAAGTTTATTTTAAAAAATAATAATTTAGCTCAAACACAAACAGGATTGCAGAGTGTTGACTGAAGCAGGAAGAACAATATTTACCCACAGAACTTAAAACAGACCAATTTTTCTCTCTTGTAGATGATACTTTCAGTGTCCTTCCTTGTCCACAGCTCTGCTTCAGTTCTCATCTGCACATAAAGGTATCCTGACTGCTGGGGCTCTTAGTAACAAGGCAGAGGAGAAACGGTGTCTGCTGCACATGAAATGCGGTTCCTACCTCCAGAGCCTCCATGATCCAAAAAGACAGAAGAGCAACACCAGCATCTAAACCAACGTGCAATACAAAGGGAACAACTCGCACTCCTCCCTGGAAGTCTGCCTACCCATGCCCCATTCCCAGCATCCTGGCCAAGTGCTCCCACCCACGCCTGAATTCACCCCCCCGCCCACAGGTGCTGTACACAGAGGTGTGCACACAGGCCTTTGCAATACTCCTCCCTCCCCACTCTCTTCTCATCCAGACCTGCAGATCTTTCACCTCTCTCCATGCCTGCATGCCATACATTTCTTGGCACAGCAGCAGTTCATTTCACAGTGATGGGATATGCCCTGGAACACACTGGCCACTACTGCAGTTTTTTCTCATCTGTGAAGTGGCCTTTCATGCAACTGCCATTCTGATACACAGGGCTGGCCCCCTTCCTTCTGCACCACACCACAGATTTGTAGAGAACAAATCCAAAACCAGCCAGACACAGCAAGAGAAGAGCCAAGATGTCCAGGCAGAAATACTCATAGAAGGAGAGGTCATAGACAGCCGGGCGAAGGTAGGGTGCCCCATCGTGGCGAAGGATGTACTCCAGCCAATACACTGTCCTGTTGAGAGCGTGCATGGGTCTGTCCAGGTGCAGAGCTGAGATGTGCTGGGCTGCTTTTCTGTAGCTGCAAGGGAAGATGACAGGACATTTACCTTTTGACAGAAACTTTGTACCTGAGAAGTGGTCTGAGACATCCAGTGATGCTTTCAAGTTCCAGATAATACCTTGGGAGAGGGGCAAATTTCTTCCAGTCTTCTTCTGAAAGCCACTCTGATGGCACTCACCAGCCATGAAGACACAAGCCAGAGTGTATTTTACTTTGTGTTTTGTTAACAACACTGACAGTTTGGCTTGCAAGTACCTGTTCAGTGAGTTCAGGTGTATTGTACTTCCTGAGGGGAGTTGCACTCTAAGACCTCACCCACCATCAAGCAAAAGTTACACACTTGATGAGTGGCCAAACCCTTCAAGGTACCAAATTGCAACACCTCTTTATAGGTAAGAAATAGAAACTATTTTAAAAATCAAGGTCTCAGAGAGCATTTCAAAAACCAGCAGTTGCACATGTCCCATTAGAAAACAGGAGCCTTGTGCCGCTTTTCTGTTCCTGCTTCAGTTCTAGGAAAGAGCAGAGTATATGATTGTCAGATGGAGCATTACCTGCAGTTCCCTGTCTGTTTCTACAGAAAGTTGTTTGGACAAGTCCAGGAAGGTCCCAATGTGAGGCTGTGATCTCACTCTCCCTTATGACAGGCTGGCATTAGGAGAAGAGGTCTGCTCCCCAGTATCTCAGAGAACTTTGTAAGAACATTAGTCAGTCAAACAGGACTAGATCACACTCTCTAGCAGCAAATGCTGCAGTATCTCCTCCTGTGCTGCATCTAAGGATTTTGAGGCAGTGACACAACTGGCCAGCTGAGCAATGCTTGCAACTGTGCTTGGTCCAGAAGCCACTACAGGCAGTGTAGGGGTCAACACAAAGTCACACTGGTCCCTACGCACTGTCTGCACCAAGGAAGAGCTTGATGCTTCCAGATTCCTCACCTGGGGTCAGAAATGACTGTGATGACAGCCTGGTAAAGCTCCTCTTCTTTTACTCTGCTCCAGTCCATGAGGATACCCATGCCCTTCGCCTGCACCCTGGTCATGATGTCAAACTGGTCCCCATAGAAAGGAAATCCCACCACTGGCACACCATGGTAAATTGCTTCAAATATACCATTCATCCCACAGTGGCTGACAAAGGCTTTCACATTGGGGTGGCCTGCAGGTAAAGAAACAGCAGCAAGTCAGTGCCTTCCATGTTGCAACAGGGCTACCAGGGGGTTCCTCAACACACAGTGTTGATGTATGTTTAGGGAAAAACAGGCATGCTGAGCAGAGAGGATGCTACCGTTTGGGAATACATCTGGCTTTTGGCAGCCCAAAATTGCTGAGTGGAGCCTGGAGGAGAAGGGAGATAGGAGCCAAGCAGCTTCAAGCTGGTGTTAGGTGAGGATCATGTTTTGTACAGATCAGACACACAAGAAGCAACAGACTTAGACCCACACAGGTGCTGTTATGCTTATATGCCTTTGCTGTGGTTTGGGCTAAACTCCAGGGATGTTGCTAGCGGCACACACATACACAGAACTCAGCCTTACCTAGCAGGTCATTCTGGGGCAGCCACTTCATCATCAGCGTATTCTCACCCAGGTTTCTTGGCTTCTGACCAAAATATCTGTGGGAGGAGACAGAGGAAGGGGAAAAAAGGGAAAGAGAAACACACAGAGAACAATAATAAATTCAATCAGATCAAGAGAAAGAAAGCAAATTCTGTGACTTGAAATTAATCACCCCTCAACATCGTTTTCCATCCAACTCAAGTGAAAATTAATCCCATTCCCTTTTCACCTCCACACCACCCTTTGCGGGAGGCGAGCAAATGCACCAGCCATCTTCTCCACCAAATCACTTGGAAGAGCTCGGATCCCGATGCCAAAGGAGACAACGACGACACCCGCCTCTGCTGCTTCCACCCAGAGACGCAGACCCTGTGGGCAAAACACACACAGCTGCCTTGAAGTACTGCTGCAGAAAGGCCCTTCCCACTCTTGCCTCTGTCAGTAGAAAGCTGTCCACAGAGCAGATGAAGCTAAATCCACCTGAAGCACAAAGCTACACGGTTTTCACCAGGCAATGAACTCTAAAACCACTGTGATTTTTGCACCCAGCCAGGCAGAAATTACTTGAGCACCTGTTGGCCTTGGGAGTTTGCAGGCAGGTGTCCAAAATTTGCATTTCATAGTATTATCTCCTGCATTGGAGGTAACACAATTACTCTTTGACAAGAAAGATTCTTAAAACAGAGGGCCCACATAGGAACAGCTAGGGCACAGATGGAAATTGGAGTAAAAAGAGGAGGGTTATTTTCCCATCACCACTAAGACAGGAGGCCTGTCACGATCTCTAGATGTAGGCTGATACAACAGACAAAACATCACACAGTTAGGAACAACATCTTGCTGGAGAGTTCCTACAAACTCTCCAATGTCAAAGGCTCCTGGAGGTGGCAGAAAGTCTTGCCATCTTGACAGGAGACTTCTACCCATCCTTGATAGCTACTTGCAGGCTGCAGATTTAGTTTTTGATCACTGGACAGAGAGGTAGCTACAGATCAGTAAAACCCACAGTTATTTGTCCTTCATTTAGAGGCTACCTGTAATGCTACATAAACAGGTCTGTACCTAGAAGAGAGTCCATACTTTTTTCAACCAAACCCAGAAGGTAGCAGGGAGAAGAAATCAGCAACCACAGCTGCTGTGGAGCAAACATGGGCTATTCCCTTCTATGCCAGCTGGGGCTGAGTCTATTTCTCATTATGAGTTCTGTCTTGCTTCAAGTTTCCCATGTATCCCAGTCAGGGGCACTTTAGGGAAGTTTAATAAAAACCTATCTTTGAATATAGATACTTCCTAAAATAAACATGTAGGAGAACATGAATAGAGAAAAAAAATCTGTTATTAAAAGAGAAAAATTAAGTGATTAATTCAGAGTATTAATAGTAGTCTGAAAGTTGGGGGATCATAGTACGAAAGCACATCTTAGTGTTACTCTCTGGGGATACTTCTCCTTTGTTACACACTTCAGAGATGCAAGCCTAGCTTTGCAGAAATGCTTAGAGTGCTCTAAAACAATTCAAGAATCAAAAAGTTTACAACAGAGGTATTTTGGTTTCTCCTTTCTTTTGAGTTTCACATCCTTTGAGCAGTACAACCACTGAAACTGCTACAGAAGAGAAAGTGTTAGTTTTCCTTTTCTAAATAAAAGTACAACAACTCCTAAACCAAATGATTATGTTATCCGTTATAATTGGGCCATAGCATTTGACTTTCAGAAACAGCATTGAAGTTGCCAGGGAAGCATGGTTGACCACCAAATGTTCTCACTTTCTCTCAAATACATATCTATACTTAACCAAGTCCTAATTAGAAGCACTCAAAATCATAGTGTTTCAAATAGGAGGAAATAAACATCTTAATTACATCATGCTGTTCCATTTCAGATGGGACATTCTTTAAGATACACCTAGACCTACAGAGGCCCTCTCTTCTGCTGGCATCCCATAATGTGGATACAGACATGCCTACCTGCCAGCATGACAGCCACCACCTACTGCAGGGCTCCAGACTTATCTCCATTGTTCTTTCCTTAGGTGCCCTGGGATCTGTTCTGGAAGTTGTGAAGCACATGAGTAATGCCCTAGCAAACAACTCCCTTCTTTATAAGGCAGGTGTGTATGTGGCCAGGTAGGACCAAGCCAGCATTTTGCAAGAGCTGTGAGGCAGCCACCCTCTGACACAGCTTTCAGAACACCCTATGTGTGTTTCATTACCTGCAGACCATGCCCCATGGGCAAGATTGATGTGCAGTCAGACACTTCTGGAGAGCTTCTTTTTAAGGCACTTGATCTTACTTTTTTTTTTAACTGAAAAATATTGGCCTCCACAGGCCTCTAATAATTTGAAAGTTGCAATCTTATCTCCATTTCAGACCCTTAGTCAGGACACCAGGACATCTTGACTGCTCAAGTTTTATTATGCAGGTTTATTTCCCCTCAGTGTTTGTAAAAGTGGTAAGACAAGTCCTGGTCTGTTACAATGCTGTCTTCAGTCAGAGGCTTTAGGAGCTTGTCCCTCTGAATTTATTATTGGGATTAGTGAGACATAGGCTGGAGAAAGTCTTGAGAGGAGTTTTCAGGACTGAACCGTGAGAAAAAGGGGATGATACCCTCCAGTTTTCTACACTTTGCGATTCTGCATTGAATTTAATGAAGGACTAAGAATAGCTCACTCCTGTGGTTTCTTAAGACTACGAGCTCAAGGGCAGAAATGCTCTGTGAGAAATAGGGTGAAGGAGGATGTTCTGGATTAGCATATATCAGTGACGAAACAAGGAAGATTAATTGTTCTTCCCATTTCCACTTTAGCAGAGGAGCAAACAAACTACTCATGATCAAGTCCCAGGGGCAACACTTCCATCTTAGGAATTCCACACACCATTTTACATGGACAGTGAGGCCAAATCCCACTTCAGAGTGGACCACTTAATTCTACATCCTCCCTGCAGCCTGACAGCCCTCAGTGTTCTCTCTCTCCCTGATGCGCCCACAAGCACCAAAACACAGCAGCTTTCCAGACTCTTGGGGCTTCAGAACTTTTACAAGGTTCTTCCAAAGAAGATCTGTACTAAGTAGCTTCCCCAGTTAATGTGCAATCATAGATCAAAGCTTTCTCGCACTTACCACTGGAAGGGGCTTTGCAGGCTCAGCAAGGATCCCTCCTGTGAAAATGACATGGGGGAGCGTTGGACGGGGAAAGTCCAACACCACATCATTACAGAGGAAGAAAAGACTAGTTCCATGAACAAGGTCCAACATGGATGTCTTGGGCCCCACCCTATGCTTCTCCATGAGATGTTCAAACTTGGGCAGGATGACCAGTTTTGTAGCTACACGAGTGATTATGTAGACTAGGAGATTCCACGTCCTACCAAAGAAGCCCATCCTGTCTGTCATCAGGGAGTTGAATTCAGGGACGTAGGCAATGGGGGAGGTGGCACCAATCTCTGCTGGGAACCAGAAGCCAGTGGAAATCACAGCATATTTGACATGTAGGATGTGGGCCAGGATAAATCCACACATCTCATTGGGGTCCACCAAAAGCAGGTCAAAGTGCTCCCGCTGGAGTTTCTGCAGAAGGGTAGAGTTTCCCAGTACTAGGTCACAGTTTTCCAGGTACTTCTCCAAAAATGAAAACACCTCCAGAGAGGTCATCTTCCCTTGAAAGACACGCTTTATCTTCTCCTGCACCCAGGCATCTGCGCTCTCTGTGCTGAAGATACCCCAGTACTTCTGCATGCGGAAGCCAGGCAGGGACGTTTCCACATCCCGACCTTCATGAAGCAGCAGCACAGGGTCATGGCCCCGGTCAGTCAGTGCCTCTGCCACCCGCACGAAGACTCGCAAGTGGCTGTCAAAGACTATGGTGGGCATGATCAGCACCTTGGCACTGTGAGATGGCTCCACAGTGAATGTAGTCACTAGGAAAAGAAGAGCAGCAGGGCACCGCAGCACCGTCATCATCTTCATCACTGCAAGGAGACAAACATGCCATTAACGTGGTATCGCTGTCATGCACTCAACAACTAACAGTTGTGGTTGTAGCTGCAAGCCAGAAGCTCGTGAGCTGGGAAAGGAGAGCAGTCTGGAGTCCTTCACTGGGGAGCATCCATCCCCATCCACCCTGCCTTGCCCTAAAAAAAAAAAAAAAAAGCCACAAAAAACCCCAACAACCAAAGTTAGATATCAGGGTCTTTTCAGGGGGGTTTTCCAGAAAATGTCTTCTCTGTGCTCCTACAGCTCAAAAACTAGCAGACTGACTCACACAGAGTTACAGAGGGTGAGTGGCTGCAGGAGCTCTGCTGGGTCACAGCACCAGCAGGGACACTTGCTGCTCAGTCCCTGTTTACCGCTACAGAACCAGCTCAGCTGGATTTTATTTTTATTTCTGTCCAGCCAGAACAGCTGGTTCTCTCTGAGCCCTTGATCTCTGTGCAACCTCGTAGGAGGCCTGCAGAGGTTGGTGGGAATGCCAAGAGGTATGCTCTGGCTTTGGCCCTCACATGGCTGGCAAGGTACCTTGCTCAGCGCAAACAGGGCGGGAGCAAATCCAGTTCACAGCAGGACCCACTGAGAGGAACTGCAATCCCGGAGAGCAAAGCAACAGTCTGGACAGGGAGCTGCTCCAGTGTGGATCAGTCATGGGAGGCTCTGAGGAAAGGGCTGGGAAGGGAAAGCAGGTGCCAGGATACTCATCCACTAGAAGAAGGCAAACCCAGAAAGCAATCCCAGAGATAACATGCAACACCTGTGGCACACTGACGCCCCTTAGTCACACTCCTAAAGCCGTCATCCCCTCTTCAGTTGGGTGAAACACCCAAGATTTCTGTTGTGTAAGGGATGTTGCTACATCACTGGAAGTGAATGCACCTCACCCACACCTAGCATTATTTTGGGAGAAGATTATGTGATAATTATTTGGGAATAGTCAGAAGCAGAGTAGTTTTCTGAAAACCCAGTTCAGACATGCTAGGAAGCAGCAGTGGGAAGGGGAAGAAGTTACAATGGGAAAAATTAGAAGTGGATTTTGGATGGCCCCCACAAACTAAGCCCCGATGGGGTTGCAGGGATGTGGTGGAGTGGAACTTGGTACAAGATTTTCTGACAGCCTCTCCACTAGTGCTTGATCAATTAAGATGTGGGAAAGAAAGTAATGGACAAGATTCTGCTAAATACAATCTTCAGACTACGCTCAGCAGCTGAATATCTCTGGCAAACTAAGCATGTAAGGGTGCAGACATGGGAGAGTAAAACTGCCCTATTCTTCCTCCATTTCTTTCTTGTCCCGTGTGGGGACAGGACATGGGAAAGAAACAGAGCAGCTGCTGGTTGCGACCCTCTCCTGTTTCAAAGACAATTCCTGCTAGTGGTTGGACTCCCATCCTTTCCACCCAGGGTCAACTGTGCAGCTGTGCCCGCACGAGTGATGAGAAACATAAGAAAAGCTAACAGACACCAAGGGGGTAGTTGGACCTGCAGAACAAGAGCTCCAGGAGAATGTAGACAAAGGTGATGGGCTGGAGAGAAGAAAGCATAAGCTCTGCAAGGAAAGTAAGGATCTGCCCAGCATCCTACCTCCCTAACAGCAGGAAACAGGTGGGCCTGTGACAAAGTGTTGGTCACAACACAGCTACAGACCACAAATCTGGTCTGGTACTCAGATTACCTGAGAGGCCCAAAGAGAACTTATCCTGCCCAACACCAGGGAAGGTAAAGCATTTGGCTATGACATTCACAGCAGATCCAGGAGCACACGCTGCTTCCAGGAAGCAAGGGAAGGATGGCAGCCATGTACTCCTGGTCTCCTCTGGGACGGCAGGGAGTTAAGGACAGAAGCAGGTGTAGGCTTGTCCTGGGGCACCTAGTGGGTCATACTGCACATAAGTATGCCAAGAAGAGTAGAAGAGGTTTTATATGTGCGGTAGGGTGTTTTCTCATTGGGCAATAAATAAAAGATGAAGAAATAGTCCAGGTAAAAGGAATAGTTATTTAAAGAAAAAATTTGTCACGCATCTTCAGCAAGGACTGTGTTCTGCCATGGACCTATGTGCCAGACATTGCTGAAACCCTCAGCTCAGCCAGGATCCTCTGGGGACTACCAAAATCCAAATGACAAGTAAGCTGTCAACCTCAGCCCTCAGGTCAGGGGCAGATGCTGACACAGTGAGACTTGCAAACTGCTCTTGGTGGTTTCATCCCTTCCAAAATCAGGAGCAATCCCTAAAGGTGCTGGCTCAGGAACCTCTTGTCCCTGCCCAAGCAATAAGGGAGGCTGTAAATCTTGCTAAGAGGTGAGAGGATGCCAGGCTGCAGGAAGAGACCTTTTTTCCTGCTCCAGCTCCATACCACCACAGATAATCTCTGCTCTGTCTGTGCCTGGAGAGGTACCCAGTTCATAGCTCCAGCCCTAGAGCTGTGCTGGATACACCAGACACATCCCTGATTTTTAGTGCTATTGGGATATAATAAAGGCTAACTACCAGCACAAAGGGCACAAGGGCTCTCTGTCCCATGTTTGGCAACTAGTCATTGTTGCAGTCTCAGGCTGATAGCAAAGGGGAAGGAAGTCCCAAACCTAGACAAGGGTTAAATGCCCCCATGAGGGAAGGCTCAAAATCCAGCTGCTCACCTCCCTAGTTTACCTCTTACTGACACAAAGCTGCTCCATGAGAGCTGCAGCAGGATCCTCCAGCCTGGGCAGGTGCTGTGGCCAGTGCAGCACAGGCTCAGCCCAGCTCTCTGGCTACGGGAGCTCAGCTACTGCAGGCAGGGAGTCTTCAACAGAAACCTTCAAACACCTGGCCATGGGAATATGATTCTCTGGGAACGTGAATTCACAGCTTGTGCCTTGACAGAGGTGCAAAATCCAAGTAAGTGACAGATCCCATACCAGCCCTGAGAGCAGAGTAGACAGAACCATCTCCTTGTTGGTGGTCTGGAAGTCCTGGGCTAGTGGCTACATCACATATATACTGCAAAAACAACCCTGCCACTGCAAGGGGAAGCAGCTGGCAAAGAGAGAATAGACCCTTCTCTGTTTTCATGACAAGTGCTTGGCAGAGCTATGCCAGCTGGCTGATTTACACAGAGCAATGCCCCTAACATCACAGTTAACACTGGCAGCCAGAGTAAAGGTTCAAGAGAACTGTTGGAAAAGCCCATGCCACAAATGTTTTAAGTTTCACCGCTGCAGCATTCAGGGCAGAGCAGGCACCTTAGCAGAGCAGGACCAGAGCCTGCTGCAGTGGGAAGCGAGACTGTCATTGCAGGCAGCAGCATCCCCCTACCCTGTGCACCTGGCCACCTTCAGCTTCTGGGAGATTGCTTTCAAAGCCACAGCAATGCACTGACTCTGAAAAGTGAGGCAGCAGAAAGGCAGCAGAGAGAGCACAGCCTTCTGAAATGCCGCTGAGAAACTTCTTACTGGGCTGAAATTTGTCCCATGATTTTGCCCTGTTTAACATGTTGTCCTGGGGTACCCATGTTTAACAGGGAATGGCTTTGGTATTGATGGAAAGTTAAACCAACCAACTTAAGTGAAACAACTGAATAGCTACAGCTCTAATTTAATTCAGGTGCCTTTTATTAGGCTGAAGGACTAAAACCTCTGACAGAAGCAGTCTCGGCAAAGAACCCCACAAAGAAAGGGCAGTGAACAGGCTGAAATGCAAGGACTGCCATTTACATCTCTCCCCCTCCACCACTTTTTTATATTATCTAGTTCGTGCCTAGGACCTGGAAGCCCATATCCATGGGGCTGAATTATTTCCCCTCCTGTATCCTAGACTCCATGCCGCTCTTGCCCACAGTAAGAAATGTTTTCACTGCAAACTTCTCAGGAATTAACAAAACAGCAGAATTCATTGAGAACAAAAAGCAAAAGATATCTTCACCTGGATGCTTTAAACTCTTCCTGGAATAAGATACTGAAGTTTGCCTGTTCTGTTGGGTATGATCCAGAAAAACCAGGACCATCCACTACCATTCACATTGACAGCAAGCCTAGCTGCAGCTAATTTATGGAAGCCAAGACTCTGTGAAAACAGGCAGGTATGCAGCTCCAAAAGCAACTTTGTCACTGCAAAAGGACATTGCACTACTAGCAGGAGCTGTCCAGGGGAATCCCTAGTAAAAACCTAGAGGATACAATACTGTACAAGGCAAACTTAACAAGGCACAGGTTGAAATAGGGAAGTTTAACCATCCAGCCCAGTGCTTGGTGGGCTTCTGTGCTCTGGTTTTGGTTTATCACAGACTCTGGCTTAACCAGAGTCACCTGGGTAAATAACACTAAATCATTAATATTAGAACTGCAGTATACTAATATTAGTATTACAGTACACCAATATTAGCATTAGTATTTTAGTATAGAAAACAATGATAAAGAAAAAACTCCCCTTCAAATATAAGCATCCCCTGGCAGTCTACAACCCTGAGGGTTTTTTAAAATATTGTTTGCACACAGACTGAATAGTGCACAGATGGTCTGCTCAAAACAACATACCTTTCTAGCATTTTTCCTTCCACATATTCATGGCAGCCCACTACAAACACAGAGAATGAAGGAAATCAAGATCCCCAAAGGACCAAAGGGAACAATCACAGCAGTGATCAGGTTGGCATCAGAATAATTTATACTTTTCACCACACTGGTGCTACTGCTGCCACAAAACAGCACCAGAAGTGCTCTGGCTCAGCTGTTTTGGACAAAGATTGATGTAGTCCCCAAACAGTTCCTAACTTTTGGAACTTTGGACCATCTTCAACATCCTTCCTGTCTCATTAGAGTTGTATGGAGGAAGTTCTACAGGTAAGGTGGGAAGCTGTGGGCTAGCAGGAGGTTGCCAGAGGATAGATCACTGCCAGGGAACCATGATACTAAAGGAAATACTGGTCCATAACAACTGAGAAAAGAAATAAAGATCTGGATCTCAGCTTGTCACAGTATTTGGAACTACACACATCTTCAAGACCTTGAGCTGGGGAATGGTGTCAGACACCACACATCTGCTTCCCCCTGCCCTCTCATCATACATTCAATCTGTCTAGGTAGTGAGATTTCCCCCATTCTATATCCACAGGCTTCCTATTTGTCTTCTGAAAGGAAGACAGATGGTTTGTGACACCAGGGTGCTCTGCAGTAACAAGTTCTTCCGGACAGCCTTTTCCTCTTGCTTACAACATGGTTGCAAGACTGAAGCAGCTGATGTGAGACTGTGCTCCTCGTGAGTGGTCTGAGGTCTGCAGTGTGGAAGCAAGTCAGAACATTATTTGTAATCCCTGGATGAAAGAGAAAGAAAAGCTTGGGGCCATTTCCAAATAGTCATGTGAGCCATAGACCCCAAAGTGAGAGCACATGACAGGGCAGTGCATTACTTGGTCTTAAGAAGAAGTTATGTTTGTATGACTGTCAAGTTAAAGAAGTTCTTCAGACTGCAGAGAAAACTGGGAAGATACAGGTGCACCGAACTTTAGAGAAGCAGTAAAGAGGAGTGGGGAGGAAAAGAGTCTTCCCATTTACTGCCTCGCCATTTCAGCTTCTTTCTGCAGAGAAGCGCCACATTAAAAGAAAAGTTATTAAACACCCCAGAAGGTTGTGAAATCTTGTGTAGAAAGCTCTAGGGACTGATAAAGTCCTGACAGACAAGTCTGATCACATTTGACAGGGTTGCAGGAGTAGAGAAGCTATGGATGAGTGTTATCTTCAATGAAACAATTGACGCCCACGCATAGAAAAAACCCACAACCAAAGAGCTTCTTGGCTCTGAGCACACCAGAGGAATGAGACCCGGCTGAGCTGCCGTAAACAGAGGTTGTAGAGGGTTGCATAGGAAGAGGAGGCAGAACAGGAGATGGAAGATATTCCTGAGATGTAATCTTCTAAAGGAAGATGAAGCAAGTTACACAAAAGCGCTCTGAACGCGTGTCCATGTGCCAAGGCTCTGGTCCTGCGCACTGAAGCAGGTGCTGAACTCGCACCCATCAGCAGCCTCGCCGGAGCAACCCAGGCTACACACGCGTCCGGGCAGAGCCGGCGCCGGGCTGACAGCCGGGAATTCAGGCCGAGTCCCTGTCCCCGCCTA
>VZRO01005124.1:0-56260 GCA_013397915.1 Daphoenositta chrysoptera | reverse complement strand
CAGGGGCAGGGCCCGCCAGCTGCAGCTTGTGCCTCCGGCCCGGCCGGTGCATCTGAACGCTGCCGGTCTCCAGTGACCGCTGCTGGGCCCTGCCCGGACAGCCCGACCCCCTAGAGAGGAGGGCAGTAGGAACACGGTAGTCAGGACAGCAAAAGGGAAAGGATGATGCACAAGGGAATCGAGCTGTGAGGGACAGTGTTCCAGCACACAGCAGAGAGGGGTTGTCCTGTTGGTCCCGCTCCAGCACTAACCACAGCTGTAACTGCACCACTGCAGCACAGGGAAACCAGGCCTGTACACCCGGACAGCAGCAGAGCAGAGATGTTGGGTGAGCAGAGATCCAGGGTATGCATGTCTAGCAGCTGCAAAATCTTGTGAAAGGAGCAGTTTTTCCCGGGAGTGTCAAGCACATCACTTTGAGTCTCACAAAGCATTTCCCACCCCAACACTTGTTGCACTTGCTCAGTGCTGATCTCCAGCGAGGCTAATGACGTTCTTTGCATCCTCTGCTGAAACTTCAGATAGTATTTCACCTTCTACAGCATCACGTTTAAGGTGGAAGGCAAAGAGTGTTGGTTACAGAGCAACTGAGAGCCCAATGCACCTAGTGCATCATCCCACCCTTTCTGTAGAACCATAGTGGAAGGGGTAAAATTAAGCATTACAGCACTCAAGTTCTCTACAAGGCCCTACCTATCAACAAGTTTCTTTTCCTTGCACACACAGAGGAAGAAATCTAAGAGGATGCAAAAATCAGTTATTTTAACTAGGTCTATACAGGGTTTTTCAGTTATGCTTATTCTTTCTTCTTCCAATATGCTGGTGCTTATATGGCCAGCTGCCATACAGCTGATTTGGCAGCAATATTTGAGAAAACCTAACAAGACCTTCTGAAGGGAAGGGACTTGAGCAGCCTTAGTTTGTTTTGATATAAGCTTCTAGCATCTTACCCAAAGTTCTTGCAGTTGCTCACCAGCCAGCTGCACAAGCCACCTTTCACTTCTGAAGGTCTGTTACATGCCCACAATCACGTAAATAAGATGACAAGAAGTGCTTGTAGACAGATGTAGAGACAGTGCTGTTACACCCAAGTACTGGTACAATTTCCCATCCACTATTCAATATCTTTAACTACCAGATCCACTCAGACTACAAAGGCAGCAATCTTTATTTCCTGACACATTAAATTCTCACACTTTATAGACTTTTAAAAACCTCAAAGCATAAAAGTATTTTAAAGAGTTTCATATATAAGTTCCTGATAAACAGAACAAGAGGGCAAATGACAAGATGATATTCAAATCCCCATGCAGAAAATACTCTTCCCACCTTCCTTTGGCCTCTAACCTTTATTTTCTTGTAATAATAATGGTCTCCTGGGCCCCTCTGCACTGTAGCCTTGAATCCAGGCCCCACTGATTGTGCAAGCCAAAGGGGAAGTCCTGAAAAATGTTCCCTGGAAAAAGTTGCCACTCATGTACATGGGGGTGGCTCATCAAGTCTCATCCAGCCCTCAATTAGGTGACACTAATTTGCTTTGCACACAAACACAGCTTCCTGTAACAAGGCTCTTCTCATTGGCACCCTTTGGGGAGAGAATGGGAACATGGAAATCAGGCCCTGTACTACCTCAGTGGCTGTTTCATCATGTGGGGTAAGTGTATCTCAGCCCCCCACTCCATTTCCCAAACATGCCCTACCACTACTCAATTCATACTAGCTGTGGGCTCAACACACTGCTCCTCAAACTAGTTAACTTAATCCACCAGAGGGTAAAGTATTTGGGGGAGTATTTTCTACCGGATGCAAGCAGCCATGAATAGAGGAGGCAGTCACAACTGAGTGAATTCACAACTGAGTGAATGCAAGCCCACCCCTCAACAGCAGTAGGTCATTATATTGTCAGTTGCTCATGAAATCTCAGTTTAGGCTGCAAGTTTCTCAACTTGTTTGTGGCACCCCATACTGAACATATACTTGTAGTTAGTACTTCAAACCTTACAGCACCAGGGTTTATTTGCCTTAGTCCTAAGGGGAAAGTGGCATTTTACTTCTTAAGAGGGATTTAACAGATGGAAAACAGCTCAAAAACCAAGAGATCCAAGTCAGAAAAGAAATTTAAGGCATTAATGATACATTCATCTCGACTCCTAACAAGCTGCAGCTCATACTGCTGGCAATAAGCATAAGCTGGCACATTTTATGTTCAGACAGAACAAGGAGTAATGCCACACTGCAGCCAGAGCCTCTGAAACAAAAACACTGCTTATCCACCTCTGCCTTTTGCTAAGAGGCCTCTATCTCCTCGGTCTCCTTTTCCCTTCCCACCAAGTGAAACTTCACAACCCCCAAGCAGGCAGGTTTCTGTACGACTCCACTCCCCATCTACAATAATGAAAGTGTTATAAAGAGTGCCACAGCAGTACTATAGACCTTGGTCTCTCTGACAATAGCCCCTACCTTGCAACTGCAATCCATACTGTTACTCAATGACTAAGACATATTTAGAGACTGCTTCTCCAAGTACTCTGGTTAGTGGCCTCCACAGGAGTGCAAGAAAGAGGAAAGTAGGTATTTATTGCAAGATGAAACCACGAAAGAAAACAGAAGAGGAAGCCTGTCACACTACAAGGGCAAACTTGAAATGTCAGGTGGGGTTGGGGATTACAGCCAGAGTGCTCAAATCAGTTGTTATTCTCACAGTAACTAGTCAGAGGCAAGTGACAATACTTGCCTTTTCAAAGGTATTAGAGTTAAACTGGCTGACAAGGAAATGGGAGGTTAAAATACAGGACAATGATTTCTCTTTCTTCTACTACATGGCCAGGAAACCAGAAGTAAAAATCATTGCCAGCCTTTTAAAATAAGACTGTAGAAAATATAAGTCTTGGAGGTCACCCTAGTTGTGCCAATAACACCAGCTTAAGGATGGTTTAAAATTAGGAGACTAAAACAAAATTAGAAACAAAAGAGGGAAACATCCAACCATTCTCCCACATCCCTACACTGGAGCTTCCTGCCCCACAAGGGGCTAGGGGAGGTAGCATTCCAGGCAGGTTTGACATCCATAATGTACATATGCCCATCCAAGATGTTCTGGTGAGCAGATGGTTTATGAATCCCAAAGGAAACATTCTCAGTCACTTTCAAACTTGACGGAATTGACTTGGGTTGATATAGTGCCCCCACGGTAGCTGCCTCGTTTTTTCTTTGTTTTCTCGTGGCGGAAAGATTTGCCTTTAGTGTATTTCAGGATATTGTTAGCCTTCTCACCCCAGTCACCAGCTGCTCCTTTCTGTGAGGGATGGACGGGGAGAAAAAGAAATTCAAGTCAGTACCCAAGAAAGGGAAGGCAATGCTTTGAACTTCACAGTACCCAGCAAACCCCAGTTCATTCACAGTGCAGCCGACACCTCTCCCATGCACCTCCTGCTACTGCTCATATGCGCCTCCTGGTGGAAAAAGTTCCCACCAAAACCACTCCCCAGAAGCACTCGAGGCTGCTCTGCAGACATGCACTTGCAGAGACCGAGTGAGTGTTAGTTACCACTCCGGCACTACCTAGCCCTACCTTTGCTTCAAACGAGTTATCGGCCACACGGGCATCCACCTCGATCTCTTCTTCCCTTACACGGCGGAATGGAGAGGATGGCTGTTGAGAAAGAAAACGAGAGTACATACAAACATATCTAAGTACCTACAAACACAATATTCCTTTAGTAACAACCTCCTTCCTTGCCCTGCAAATACGGAGCCCTGTTCACGTCACCTCAATCTTTAAGTGTTTCTCAGATTCATGATTCTGTTCCTGCTTCAGATCAGGCAGCTCAGGACTGCTCCTGTGAAAGTATATCCAATCAGCTTTGGCCAGAATAATATTATGTTCTTATGTGCACTCCCTAGGGTTCTTCAGACAAGGTTTAAGTGCTTGAGGAGTAAAAATACAAATAATCCTGTGGGCCCAACCACCCAGAAAAATCCCAAACCAGCCTACTTGCTCAGAAGGCAGAGATGCCTCTTCAGCCAGTTGCCACAGTCCACCCTCACTCACCCGTTTCACCTTGGGAACTGTGTTTGGTGTTTTGGCTTTGATCTTTGCTTTTTTACTGTGTGGTGTCTCTGGCTCCTGAACATCTTCCCTCTTCTGTTTCTTCCTGATTGCACCTGTTAGATGTACAGCAGTAAAACTTTAAAGGCATTCTTGGGAAAAGTGATGGCTTCTATTCCCCAGAAAGCAAACCCAATGTTAACACAGGTGTGAGAACTGGTGCCTGCATTACTTCACCCAGAAAACATACTGCTGTACCAGACACTAACAGAAATTCTGAGTCAGCAAGGATCTTCCCATCCTATCCTAATGGATAAAATTTTATGGAATAGGGTAGCTCTCTATTAATGATTTTGCATACTTGAGAGAGTTCTGTTGGTCAAAATTTGCCAGATTTTGGATTCATACCATATGCACTTGCACACATCACTAGTGTATCACTAGTTGTTTTCCTCCCAGGGGGTTAAAGATTGAGATTGTGCACTGGGGCATCAGCTATTGTGTCCCACTCCACACAGACAAGGTCCTCCAACAGTCTGCTTTGCTGTCACTACATCTTGTGCACGCACAGATGGCAACTGGCAACAACTACACAGAAATGTACTTCACATTACCCCAAATTTCACTGCCAGCAGCTATGCAATACAGACAAAAAGGATACCATCAAATTCAAAATTGGCCCTTTGACAGTACAGAAGCTTTCCCACAAGAATTTTTCCTTCTTCTACTAAAGTTTTGTAAATATTGAGATAAAGTATTGAGATAAATTTTATGTTATTGAGAGAGGCTTTGGAAACGGGCGCTGAAGCACCTGGGCCAGTCATCCTCGGGGGGTGGATGACTGTCAGCCAATCCGAATAGCCTTCTGACGTGTATATATGTGTCAAATTAATTAAATAATTCCTTTTTCGCACTCATCTCTGGCTTCTGTGTGAGTTGCTCCGCTCTGCCATCGGTCTAACAGCGACAGCCCTTCCCTCTTGTTACTGCACCAGATGGCATAATCTAATAACACACAGAGATCAGACTGAGTATGGTTTCACAAAGTCTTCCATTCATACTTAGCTCAGTAACCCTGCCTGACAGACCCACTTCCCAGACTGTTGGTAATACCTCCATTGACTTTTCCAGCCTCTTCTTCAGAGCTGCTTTCACTGCTACTACTGCTGCCACCAGCTGGCTTAGACTTCGTGTTGTTTGCAGCTGCTGCAGATGCTTTTGCTTTCTCTGTCGAAGCAGTGGCCTTAGAACCATTCTGCACCACTTTCACTGCCTTTTTGGGCTTCCCATCCTCTTCACTGGAACTGTCTGATGAGCTGCTGCTACTACTAGAAGCAGCTGCCTTCTTTCCCACAGTTGCTTTTGCTGCTCCTGTAGCTTTGGCAGCTGGTTTCCCTGCTGGCTTTTCTTCTTCACTGCTTGAGCTATCAGAGTCAGATGTGTCGGCTTTGGGAGCTGGAGTAGAAGGTTTGGACAGTGGCTTAGCCACTTTACCAGCAGGTTTAGCTGGAGGGCCTTTCTTCTTCTTCTGATCCTCCGAACTGCTGGAGCTGCTATCTGAATCAGAGCTACTTTGTGCTTTCTTTGTGGAAGCTGGTGACTTCTTTGCTGCAGGGGTTGCTGCTTTAGTTGTGGGCTTCACAGGAGCTGCCTTCTTGTCAGAACTATCAGAATCTAGAATGGAAAGAAAAAGAGCAATCAAGACTAAGTCCCATTCCTTTAATACAAGGCTAACATACAGATTTAGTGTTGATACACAGTGGACTTCATTATCTGCTTGAAACAACACTGCAATGGGTATTCCTGTCCAACCGCAGCCTCAGACTCTGCCTAGAAACACAGTAGTCTGAACAAGAACAACATGCATGTAGAAATTCTCCTTCTCTCCCACCCCAATACCTGAGCTGTCTGAGGAAGAACTGGAGTCTTTCTTTGCTTCTCCAGGCTTGACAACTACTTTTGCTGGTTTGGAAGTATTCTTTATCACAGGTTGTTTAGCTGGGAGCTTATTCCCTACCTTCTTTTTATCATCTTCAGAGCTAGAATCTAAAAAAAAAAAAATCTTCAGGTTAATAGGCTTCACGTGCAAGTTACTTTAGTGGTAACATGTATGTAACTTATGGGTAAGTGAAAAGCAAAATGGCCTGTGGCTCAAGGCTGAGCCACTAGGTGACTGGCAAGCATTTGATGAACACTTGAACGGTCAGGGGACAGCATTTATCTTTCCACACATCTTTTTTGTTGGGAGAAAGTTGAAACAAACAGTTTAAGTTCTTCACTAATGAATGCACAAGGAAGTAGATATTTGGAGAATAATGTAGAAGAGGTACTGAATGAAGAACTGGAGAAAGTACCAGTATCATCAAACTTGGGGAGAAGAAACATTGAAAAATAATCTATGTGGCAAGGATCAAAAAAGCCATACAAAAAATTAAGAGATAAAGTTAACAAAGCATACAAAGTGAGGCAGCAACAGCACAGTATCTCATTTTAGCTACTTCCTGTATCGGATGAGATGGCAGCAGTTTGAAAATGGAGACTCGTGAGTACAAATACACCTTTGTATAGTGTTACATGAATCTGGAGTAATAAACCTAATCTATTCCAGTATTTCTGAACACTTTAGTAATGGCAATCAAAAACTTGAGAATTTTGAGAGAAACTAGGCAACAAAACCAGAACACACAGAACTGCTGACACTCACTGGAGTGTCACACAACCTAGTGCTAGGGCTAGCTGTCTGCAGACAGACTGGCAGCTGCCACCCAGTCCCTGCCATGGTACCAGAGATGCTGAGATGTGCCACAAGAGCATCTTGAACTCAGAGAGAACTGTAGCACATAGGGAACTTACATGGGAAATACCAGGCCTCAAACCCAGTCAACAGGACAGACAAAGCACACTGCCCCCATTTCTAGGGTCACATTAGGAGAAGGCAGGCATCTTCTAAGTTTATTTTCAACTTCATACAGTAATTAGATTTTTATTTCAGAAACTTCTCCAAACACAGTGGAATAACTAACTCCAAAAATCTCAAGACACAGATGCTCAAGAAGAGTTTAACCATTAAACTTGTGGGAGAAACTTGATACACAATTCCCTGCCCTTTCCATTCAGCAATATGGGGACCTTTCGGCACTTGCCAATCGTCTCTCGGTCACACTCCACCCTGCATAGCAGGCTGCTGGCTTTCAATTTCACATCTTGCTGTCCAAGCAGACTCTGAAGCTTTTAAGCTCATACACTAAGGCTCTAAGATGCACCACTGTAGAGAAATTTGGCCAATACAAATGTTAACTCAAAGGAATCAGAACTTGATATCCTGAATTACCTGAGTCACTGTCAGAACTGGATTCAGCCTTCTTGCTAGTCACAGCTTTCTTCTGGGAAGCAGGGACTGTTTTAGCTACTACTGCTTTGCCTGCAAAAGCAAGTTTAAAATTAATAGACCACATCCACACCAAACCTTTGTCCCAAGATCCAAACCTTTCCAGATGTGAAAAAGCTCCTTTCCCAGTACACCACCCACTCAGCCAGCCCACTGGAAGCCACACAAGAACTTGGTTTAGTCCCACTAAACTAGATGCTGATGACTTTTCAAACCAGCATGTGCAAATCCAACCTGACCACAGTTCAGACCCACAAGTTGTACACAGTGTTGTTTGGGATGCCTTTCAAATTAATCAGATGCTTCCAGAAGAGCAAACAGCAACATAGAACAAAGACTAATAGCTTTTTCAAGGAAGGCAAGACCTTGCAAAAACCTTGTTAGCACCATGTAGTACTTCCCTTGCAGCCTCTCCTCCTCACAACATACCTGCTTCTGCCTTTGAGGGCACCTGCTCTGCCTCATCACTACTGTCTGAAGAGTCACTGCTCTCAGCCTTTTTTGTAGGAGCTTTAGCAAGGCCCTTCTTTGTCTGTGTTCCTTGAGGAGGTGGTACAGCACTGTATGGACCTATGAAGAGAAACACAGCACTCAGATGCCTGCATGATAATGTGAGCAGCACAAGATGTTTGTTGTAGTTAGAATAAAGCACTTCTGCTATTCACTTCAACTTATTCCCCTTCTGTAGCTACAATCCAAAACTAGCTTATAAGTTGAAAGATTATACCCATCCTACTGCTACCCCCCTGTTTCTACTCTGAGTTTAAGTCTCCTCTTGGGGATCAGCTGACCCAACCATCTCTGCAGAAGTTTTCTCTGCACTTTTAGAAGAACAGGAGCTTGTCACCAAATATTTTCAGAAAACAAACAGAGATGTCAATTTTTCATTGTTTTCATTTATTGCCTTCTCATATCCTCTGGTTAGAGAATCAGACTGACCGTGGATGATTGACCCTCTGCTCAGACCACCTCTTTACTGGAATCCTAAAGACATTATAGCATAGTGAACAGAGGCCCATTTAGCCCATCAGCTGGACTGCAACTGAATGGCCCTGGATGGTTCACAAAAAAACACAACTTAGTATCTTTTACGTACCAGACTTTGACTTTTGTTTTGCAGGTGGCTTTTCATCATCTGAGCTGTCAGATGAGTCCTCACTACTGGAACTTTGCTTGGCACGTTTCATTTTCCCTGCACATGCTTGAGTGGCTGCAGGTTTTGGCAGAGGTGATTTCTTGGGAACAGCCTTATCAAAAGAAATACACATTAAAAAAGGAAATTGCAGAAATCTTGTGGGGACAAGTCAATGTGGATCTTGTTTAATTCCACACCTCACTTAAGAGCAAATTCTGAAGACAAAAGGAGAAAGATTAACAGAGATTCTCAAATGCAAATTTTAAGAAACATATGAGCATCATTATCTTTATAGCTCCTCTGCCATTAATTTCTGCTCCATGAACAGAGAGCTCGTAATGAGGAGCTCCTCTGGACAAAGGGGCAGAGGACTGACTGAAATTTAGCAACTTTCACGTGATTAAAAACAACTATGATTATTTTTGTGTTGTAGGAAATATTTTAAACACTCACTAGTGAAAAACTCAAGTTACAGACAGTTAAAAACTAAAAAGTCAGGCCAAAGTGACTTCATATAATGGAGACACAATATGGTTATGATGCAACACTATGTTTTCATGTAAAGGAAGGAGCAGAGAAAGTAGTAAGGAGGTATTAGGAAATAAAGTAGTACATGGAGAGATGCTAGAACACATAATCCCACTGTATGAAGGAGAAGGAGATACAGGAGTTAGGTTGAGCACAGCATCTGTGTAGTTTGTGCCTGCAAGATGAGAACACCCAGACTTACTATACTTCTACACTGTTCATGATCTTTTTCATGGTCTAATTTACCTTTTTTGGTGCAGCCTTTTCCTCATCAGAATCTTCACTGCTGCTGCTACTGCTTTCTGCTTTTCCATTGACAACTTTGGTGGCAGCCTGGGCAGCTTTACTTCCTTTTGAGAGAACTAAAAAGGGACATTGCAAAACATGTTATGGTTAGATGATGCATTAATTACATTGAGCAGTGAGTATCTTAGAGAGAAAAGAACCACAGAAGTCTATAGGGCAGATTAAAGTAGTACTGCAAAACTGTTGGTTTATCCTACTGCAATCTTAGAGAAAGTTTCTGAAAACTGTCTCTTCTAGCTCATGGGAAGTTCCAAAATTAAAGGCTATGTAAAGATCTTCCCTGATTTTTGAGGGGAAGACAATGGTAAAAGCAAAACTTAAACAGTTAAAGTTGCTGACTACAGCTACCTATTCAAGCAATGCAGTGTTCAGGACCAGATGTTTTATTTGCACTCAATTCTACACCTCAATGTCAGAAGAGACTGGACTGGAATGCAAATGGCAGTGAAAGCAGATTTTCAGACTACTTTGTCAATACATATGTCTTTGCATGTAGGTACAGTCCCCAGCAACCCTCCCCTGCTTTTTTTATTTTTTTTACTCAGGATACACAATAAGTGGTACCTGATTTAGGTGTTGCTGGTTTTGGTGGTTGCTTCTTTGGTGCTCCTTCATCTGAGCTGCTTGAGTCAGAGCTGGAACTCTCTGCTTTCTTCTGAGGCTGGATTTTGGTTCCAGCTGGCTTCACCACAGGTTTTGCACCTTTCTAAACAACAGGAGGAAAAACTGATTACCCCTCATACTCACAAAAAGAAAATGAGGCTAATAAGATGGACATGTACACAGAGCATAGAAACAGCTGTCTTTCACAGAGACTACCGTTTCGATTTGAAAACACCACTTTGCTTAGTGGTCAGGGTCTGAAAATCCTAGGATAACAGTTTTGCTCTAGAAAACCTCCCACAAACGCATTGGAACCCTCCTTTGCAGTCTTCAGTTCTGCCTCCTCAAACCAGGCAGGTCTGAGGCTGGCACTGCTCTCTTCCTTCTACATATCACACTACCTTGAAGACTGAAAATACTGACTGGGCAACTCTAGTTGTACAATGTTATCACTTTTCGTCCCCTGACATCATTCTTCCTCCCTTCCACTTCAAGACCATGACTGCAGCAAGAAAAATGAAAGAGAATATTCACTTTTTACCTAAACACACATATAAAGATCAAACTTACAGTAGCAGCTTTCTTTGCAAAGGAAGTAAGCCCTGGCAGTCTCAGGATAAAGGCAAGGACCAGACTTGAATATGAAACAAAGTGGGTGCTGGACAAGAAATTTTTTTTTACTGGGACCAGTCCAAATGGCACTACAGAAATGTCTTTTTGCATTGTATCTGCAGCAGCCAGGGCACTTCATAGTTCAGGACAAGTGAGCCCAATTTCACACACAATTCTGTTGGTCAAATTTGCTGTTATTTGTCGCTGTCAAATGTGCATTAAAGAGGCTGGAAAGAAAAGCCAACCTTTGCTGGCTTCTTCTCTTCCTCTGAGTCTGAACAATCACTGGAGTCCTCACTGCTGCTCTCTGCCGTCTTGGCTGCAGGAACTGCTTTTGCTTTGGGCACAGCTGGTGCTTTAGCTGCAAATAAGGGACAGCATACATTGATGACAAGTTAATTCATAATTTTCATGTTCCTGTATCCTGCACTAGTGGGTATCAGGGCAAAAGGATATGTTGTGGTCATTAAACCACAACTGAAGTTTCTAACACTGACTTTGTTTCTTGAGCAGTGTGTGGCAGACTGCTCCAAAATGGGTAAGCAGAAAGATAAAACCAACTTTATCTTTGCCACATCCAAATTTAAGTGCAGATGTCTATCACCAAAAAGGACAGCCAATAAAGAAAGAGTACCCCCCAAAGTGAGATAATATTAGCTGGGTCTGCACACCTTCCATCTTAAAGAAACCTGCTGAACAAGTACAGACTGGTGCTTGCAAAGAGAACCACTGCAATGCCGTGTTAACGTTCCAAACACCTAAATGTATTTTAGCCAAATCCACTTCCTGGTTACTGACTGCTTTTTAATAACTTGGAGCAAAAGAAATAATTTTGTCTCATGTTATACTTACACTGTCCTTATAAAATAAAAATCAGATCTAAGTTCAAATTCAGCTTTAGAATGGCTCAAGTTGAAGACATATTTTCTTTCTGTCTCTCCCTCTCCCCATTTATTCCTTCCCTCTGGCAAATCTGCTGCTAGACACACACACAATCTTCTGTATAGTGATTAAAGAAATATATAAGAACAGTTTCAGATAAAAGGGAAAAATACAGCTCACCACATAGCAAAGTGCAGTGGAGGGATGTATCTTTTGATAGCACTAGTATACAACCTCGAGTGAAAAAAAAGGTAGCAACCTAACACAAGCAGCAGGTGAGTACGGATGCCTGGCATTACTCTGGAACGGCTAAGACCTTCTGTGGGACGTGAACTCTGCTGTACCTAAATTTTAACAAGATAAAGAGATCACCCTTAGATAGAATGAACATATCTTACATGGCATGGGCAAAAGACCTACCAAAACCGGTATCAGTCAATAGAAACCTAGTCCCCGACAGCTACGGAAAGACCTCAAAAGAGCTGCTGAGGTTGAGCTCTAAATGCACGTAAGAAGCCAATGCCAAACACAACCCCGGCCTGCACCACGGCCGCTCACAAACCCACCTGGCTTCTTGGCGGGCGGTTTCTCATCCTCCTCGCTGGAGCTGTCGCTGCTGCTGGCGGACGGCTTCCTCTTCGCCTGGCCGCCGTTCGGGACCAGCTTTCTCTTCTGGGCCGCTGGAGACCTGCGGGCAGAAGCGCTGAGCGGGGCCCCGCGGGGGAGGAACAGGCGGAGGGGCGCCCCCACCCCGCGGCCGGAGGGCACTTACCGCAGCCAGTAGGTGAAGATTTCCAGGAGGGAGGCCGAGTTGGGGTCCTGCTCCTTCTAAAGCGAGAGAGGCCGCGTCAGCCAGAGTCAGTCACTCACTCGGTCGGTCAGCCCCCATCCCGCCCCGCTCCCCGCTTACCGCCGCCGCCTCCCGGGCGAAAGCGCGCGCGGCGCCCTGGCAGCCGCTCTCGCGCAGGAACGCGAGCACGAGCGGGAACAGGTCGCTGGGCACCGCGCGCCGCTCCGCCATCATGCCCACGCCGACACGTGCCGCGCGCGCACGCGCAGCGCCTGCGTGCCTGCGTACGGACGTGCGTGCGTGCGCGCGCCGCGGCTCCGCCCCTCCCGCCGCCAAAGCGCCCGCGCCGCTGCGGGACTCGGTGGGGGTGCGGACGGACTTCGTATGGGAATAGTCCCGTCGTACGGGGACCGGGAAAGGTCCCCTCGGTGTCGGCGCCGGCATCACGGCAGTACCGAACGGCTGCCTATGGTGCAAAGGCAGTAGAGGGGCTGCCAACCCGGGAGTGTCCACACGACTCTGGAAGAGGGAAGACTTAGACTTAAGTCCACTTAAGCCCTACCAGCTTACTCCTACTTGTAATGAATTTTAAACCACTGGAAGGAGAACGCTGGGGAGCAGGAGTAAGGCTGCTCCAGGGAGGAGAACACGCTGCGAGCGGCGGGCAGCCTCAGTGGTGGTGGGGCCCTCACCAACACAGCACAGCCCCACATGGCTGGAACACAGCAGGCAGAGCCCGGCGCTGATAACAGGATTCACCGCTAGTCTCAGGCCAGCTGTGGAGCAGCTGAACCCGTACAGGAACGTACTGAAAGCTCATACTAAATCTATACATGAACAACGGGAGTTGGTAAAAGTAACACCATGATCCTAAAGCAGCAAGCTATAAGAGAGAGGACAGAGAATTTGAGACAAGGTCACCTGTAATATAGAGTTGAAGGGCTTCAAGGCTGGAGATAGGGCGTGGAACATGTATAGCTCAAGTAAGTGCTGAAGACCCAGACCTGAGCACAAATGGAGCTTCTGGACCTATGGAAAAGGGTGGATGTGGAAGCCCCAGATGAGGCTGAGCAGGCCAAGCTTAGCCTGTTAGTGTACTCAGAACCCTGATAAGGATGAGATTTCATTCACCTGTTGTATATTGCTATGGCTTTAGTCACTTTTCCAGGGAAGTTTTTTTCTTGCAAAACGGAAGGTTTGCTCTGATGGATGTAGCTCTCTATTTCTGCCTTTGTTATGGATGATGCTTTTCTTGGTTTTCTTCACTAGAGTGTGCTATACAGCTTGCTGAGGGCCAAGGAGGAAGAGAGTCCTGTGTTTAAAGTCTAGATTTAGGGCTGCCAGGGTCAACAAAGTAGTGGTAGGTAGGCAATGTTTTGCTTTTTACATTCCCCTTACCTCGCCCTCTGCACTTAACTGATTCCAAATATTGCTGTTCTGTCCCTCAGTGCCTAATGAACCCACGCAATTGGGTGGGCTCTGTTCTCAGCAAAGCATGCCCGTTGCTGGTGTTTCTGGAAGGCCCCACGTTTGCATTCATGGGGAAGTAAAAGCCAGCTCTAGTGGTATTTTGTAACATTCATTTTGTACAGGTGCTGTAGCCTGTGTTGCAGAAAAGGGGTGTTCAACTGAGGCTTGGTTAAATGTATTTACTTGTTTTTGAGATGCCCCTGACCTGCCCTGCCCCTGTTATATATGGAATAACATGGGGCTGTGTTGCAGAAAGGAAACTGTTTGCAGGAACTAATATTTCTTAGTTTTTGTACTTTCCCTCTGCAGTAACCTACAGCTGCAAGCTTCATCTGCAAAGCTCAGCAAACTTTTGTGCTTTTGCCTGCAATAGAAAGGAAGAGATGCAGCTTTTGCTGGTAAAGTATCGTTACTTTAAGTCCTGCTTTCTGAAATAACTGCTGTGAGGAACCAGGGAAATTACTGATTGTGTTTGTTTTACTGGCTCACTTTGCTTCTCTTCTGGTTAATAAGTATCTCCTTCTGCCCGGCCTTTGCCAGTTAGGTCTGTTCCCTGTGCTGTGTGGCAGCTTGTCTTCAAAGGTGTGTGGCTCTCTAGGTGTGTTCTCCTGTGTTGTGCCTGCAGCTGTCCAGATGACCTGGCAGGGAAAGCTGTTTTGTTCTCGTGTTCCCCAAGGCAGTAGTGGGAGATCCTGGCATCTAAAAAGCAAGCAAATTCAACTAATTTATGTTGCTGCTTGTGAATTCCTTTGTTCCCCTCACCCACTCCTCATAAGTCTTTTCAGTCCTCCCTTTGGCTGCCGTATCTGTTTTGTTAAGGCTGCAGGGAGAGCTATGCATAGGATCTTTTTACTATTACAGTGACTAAACTGCCCCCACACTTGAGGTGAGGCCGCCCCAGTGCAGAGCAGAGGGGACAATCCCCTCCCTTGCCCGGCTGGCCATGCTGTGCCTGATGCCCCAGGACAGGGTTGGCCCTGCTGGCTGCCAGGGCACTGCTGGCTCAGGTTCAACTTGCCGTCGACCAGGACCACCGGGTCCATTTCTGCAGCACTGCTTTCCAGCCTCTCATTCCCCAGCTCATCTCAGAAGAAAACATTTCCACGACAGGTCTCTAGCCTTTCCACTTCTCATGACCAAGAAAAATTGAAGAGAAAAAGCATGGGTATTTAACCACTTAGTGAATCCTTTCCTTGTTACTCCTTGTAAGTACCTAGCAAAAAAAGCAGTGGCTCCAGAAAGAGCAATCTAGTCCTTTTCTTTGGACAGGGAAAAGACAGATCCTTGAGAATAATGCTGCAGATGCAGCTGTGTTCATATGCTGCAGTGAACTGAAGTGAGTAAAGACTTTAACAGTCAGTTTTGGGCAAGGTAAGATGAAATGCTCCCTTATTTCCTCTTTCCTTTTTCTTAATTATTTCTTTAGGAGATTTATAATTGTTTGCTAGGCCTGCCTAGTGTTCTGGGGTGTGAAGGGGCTTTTGCCTTGATTTGTCATCTGAGTTTTTAGTTGGAGGTTGCTGAAACAACACACTAGCTGTTATTTTACTTAAGCTCATTTGTGGAGGCACATGCATTTCACCTTAGAGGCTTGGGAAGTTTAAATGCTAAAGAGGTTTCCTGTGGGCTTTGCATTGATTAAATAAAATGCAGAGTATCCTAAGTGACACTGACAGACATGGAGAAGCCCTGTGGGTTCTCACGAAGCTGGAAGCTGACTGCTAACCCTCTCTGTGATACTGCAGGGCTTTAAAGAGAAAGAATTTAAAAGCTCATTTGATAAGAGCATGTTGAAATTCTTATCTAACCTCAGAGAGATGATTTTGTTTTAACTTTTTATAGTGGAAGTTTGAAGATACACAGCTTAACAAGGGAAATAATGTGTAACAGTCATAAAGTCATACGTGTGGTTATCCGTCTGTTTTAATAGTTCTTAATATATACTTGCTGTTCCATAATAATAAAATAATTTGCCTAGAGACTCTAGTTTCCAACTAGTTAACTTTTGTCTTTCACATAAATCCCAAGTAGGTTCTGTATTTGCACAGTATTTCTATGTGTTCTTTATTCTAGTGTATATTTTTGGGATGATTCAGAGGGGAAAGTTACGGTTTCTTCCTTGCATACATGGAGTTTCTCATAAGGCTCTATCATCAGGAAGTGCTTTTTGTCCTAGTACTTCCCTATTGTGAGAGCAAACACTGGTTTTGGAAGACAGGCAGTGGCAGTTTGTAAGCTTAAAGTAGGTTTTGAGTACAGAAAGATTTGGCGGTAACAAGAGAGTTTGACCAACTTCTAAGAGCTGATTAGTGTAAAATAGTTGGTTCCTTTCTGCTTGTAATCACCTCTGTTCTAACATTAGTGGCGACATCAAGCTGCATACAGAATGTCCAGTGACTGCTTGGGAATGACTGCCTTCACTGGGAGGCCAGGTTGCAAGGGGTCAGCTTTTGCTGTGCTGAAGAGCATCAATGAAAGATCTTGCTGGTACAAGTGTTTTTTTCTAACTTTGCAAAGGAATAGGCTGACTAATTTAGGCAGAATCTGTTGCTTTGTCTTCAGTGACAGAATTACTAAGTCGAGTCCTACTCTCTGAACAATAACAGTGTCCTTCCACTGCTTATTGTCTCTGTACTCAAATATGGGCATAGTCTTACAGAAACTGGTAAATCTCATTTGAAAGACAGCATCTTCTAGATGAAAACACAGAATATCAAGCTACTTCATTCTGAAGGGAACAACTTGGCTTCCCCCTAGGAATTTTCCTTGCTCATAGAAGACACGACAAAACCCAAGTTAGGGACGAGTATTAAGCAGGTAGCGGTTGTTCTTTTCCACAACTATTGCCCCAGGTTTCTGGAGACCACTGTATCACTGTAAGACAACTTTCCCTCGTTGTAGCGTTGTTTCCTCGGGCACCTGTGGAATGTGCGGCCCGCTGGAAAAGGCGGTTTCCCTCCTTGGCGCAGAGCCCCGCCGAGCCCCCGGGAGGTGCCGCACGGCCGGCAGGAGCAGCCCCGTGCCGGCGCTGCAGGGGCGCCGCGGGCGGGAGGCGGGGCCGGGAGGAGCCCGCGGCCGCGTCCTGTGCGGAGTCCTGGGCCGGGCCGGGGGNGCCCGCTGTGCTCCGGCGGGCCGGGGCTCTCCGCAGCTGCCCCGCTCCGGGGTGCCGGTGAGCGGCGCGGAGCGGAGCCTGCAGCACTGCTCCCGCGGGGCGGTGCCGCGGCGCGGCTCTGCGCGCCCCTGGCGCTCCGCTGCTGGGGAAGGGGAAGGGGGGTCCGCTCTCCGAGTTTAGGGAACCCTGGCGCTCCTCAGAGCAACGGTGGCTTCTCTGTTCGTAGCCGGGCTGCAGCGCTTTCTAGCTTGCCTTGCTTCACTTGCTGCAGCTCAGACAAGAGCTGCTGGCAGAGCTCTCCTGCGTCTGAAGTGCGCTTCGGCTTGGCAGATCAGCGAGCTCTGAGGGAGGGTGTTCTGTGGAGTAATTTCCCCCTGTCCGCCTTTACCACTTGCATGTTTTTCTGCGATGTTTTATGAAGAAGTCAGTTCTTCCTAAATACGGCTTTATCCTTCAGCACCACTTCCTTTTGGGGGTATGACTGACTTGGTGCCCCTTGCCATAGTGGCACCAGGATCACAAGTTGAGCTAGTTTGCCGTAATTGAAAAGGTTTTAGCTAACATATGTGCGGGTAAAGCTACCTAGAATAGACCTGCAAACTCAAGGGCAGAGTGGTTTAGCCTGTATTGTGTAAGTCTTGCTAATGCCCAATTTGCAAGTTCCTCTCCTTGCAGGGAAGTGTATGAGTTTTATCTAAAAAAGGAAAAAAACGTGCCATTCTCAGGGTGTGAAGTAACATTTGCGTTTCATTGACGCGTATCTCCTTGTGTTGTAAAAATAAGCTAAACTGAGGTCTCGGGAGACTTGTGGGCAAAACTGCTTTTCTCCTCATAAACAGAAGGTGATTTCACAAAGACCCTTAAAAATAGAACAACTTTACATTAACGTATCATAATGCAAATCTCTTGTTCCTCTCTGTGAAGTTTGGTTTGCAGAAATTTTATCTACTTTGATTCTGCTATTTCCTCTTGCTTCTTTGCAGCATTTTATTTAAAGTGAAGGTTTTCTATTCCAGTCGAGGTAAGAAGTCTCACTAGGATGTTAATAATTATTGCATGGGACCACTATTACTTTGCACTCCATGTATGCAGAGAATGCATTTATTTCATCATACATCACTTAAATACACACACTTCAGATACTGAAACGTGGAAGGTGCTGAGGACTTCTCTTAATGGCCCACCAGCAGTTTCTATCACCTCCTGGAAGTGCTCTCTCTTTTAAGAATTAGATTATTAAGACACTTCGAGTTGGGTTTCCTTTATGCCATAGACTGTTGTCTTTCATGAAGAGTGAATTCCTGTCTATCAAGGATTGTTGTTTTGGACAGCAATATTTTTGTATCCTCCATACACATGAATCCCAAAACACACTGGAACAGGTTACATAATGTCTTTCTTATGTAGTCAGAATTGGAGGTGGATTTTTTTTCTAGCAGATGAAAATAAATTGCTTGCCACTGCATATGATCATCTAAGTTGGAGTAAAGGATTTAGTCTCAGTTTTTTATCTGGTCTGTGGACAAAGAGAAGTCATGGTCTACTTATGAGAGGTATGTGAAAGATGACACAGAAAAGTTGTGTATTATTACAGGCCCTGAATATTCTTTATGGGACCCACAAGTACAATGGAAAACTTTATGATCTGTAAATTGAAAAAAGGTCAAACCTTTTGGCTTATGGAATGAAATAATCAATAATAACAGTTGATAATGTAAGATGTAGTCTTACCCAGAGCTAATATGCCAACTTCCCACAGTGTTCTTTAGCTATTTCAGTGGTAATCAGAACCTTATGATATGGCCATAAACCACTATCGCGTGTTTGCTCTGAATTTGAAGATCATCACTTTACTACTTGTAGACGTAGTTTGGAGATGAGCCTGATTTGTTTGCTTCTTAGAGAGGGACTATGAAGACATGACATGGTCATGCATACCTCTATTCTCTTGCCATGAGTGTATGTGATTTTTATTGAATTGTTTCATCCTCTTCCATTCTGTGTGCAGTTTGTAAGCTAGGGAAAGCTTTGTATCATGTTGTTAGTACTTTTTAATCTGTGGGGCTTACACTTCAATTATAGGTCTCTAGGCATTTCTGCAGTATTGGTTTGTAATCTCATCAGTTTGTTATCATTGCTGTATAATGAAGTGTGCAGCTAAACACTGAAGAGGCAGTTACAGCTGGAAAGCAGTCCAAAGGTTATAGCTTATCATTGCAAGCTGCAACAGAACTTCACCTTCACAATTTTCTATGAAATAAATAAATATGCCCTGCATTATTTTTAATAGTGCAGACATTTTGTAAACAGAGGCAAAAGTATTTTTAATACTCTAAGGAATCCAGTAACAAGGTATTGTTAAAATTTAAACTAGATCACACCTGAGGGGGTGAAAGATAGACTTGTGCCAGCCTACCATTTTTCTTCATCTTGCTATTGTATATAGTGTTCATATATTTCTTCATTTAATTGAAGACTTCCTTGTGTTTATTTTTCCAAAATGAGCTTTTCAAAAGCATTGTCAAATCATCCATCTAAGGCCAGGGTTTACGGAAATTAAATATTTCGTATTCGCCAAAGGATTTCCCTATATGTGTACAATAGGCAGAGTTGTATTTTGAACTATGCTCTGTGAGTTTTTCTGATGTGTGAAGAATTGTGAAAATCCTCGTGAAATGTTCTGTATTCTTCATTTATTACACTGTTCCCTGAGGACTGGACAGTAGTTGGTGCTGCAAAAGGAGCTATTTGGTTAGACAAATAATAGCATGATCCAGGAAGGAGAGTCCTGTGTCATCCTTCTTTTAAAAGAGAATGTTGCAATTGAAGTTACTTCTAGATTTTTCTGGGTTTTTTTTGAAACAGTCCTAATGCTGACTTAAGCTTATTTAGCTCTGCAAGACCCACTTCTAGTATTTTTGCTTATGAACATAGAGCCTTACTTTGGCTCTACAAGTGGAGTCAGTAATTTAATTTCTCAGTTCTCATTTTCGGAGCATTGTTCCTCAGTTTATGGTATTCATGTAAAAGGCTGTAGGAGCTGAGGTAAGAAGGCCTGAGGAGAGCTGGCACAGCTCTGTTAAGGGAAATGGTGCTCTTGTAGAGCAGTGCTAGCTAGGAAATCAATACCTTTCCTAAACACTAGGTGAAGTTCCTTCCTGCTGGATGCAAAGGTTGCATTGCTCTGGCAGGGAACTTGCAGTAAGTCTGTTAAGTTTGCATCCTTTATTTACATATCGGAGAAGGGAGGGATTCTTGGCTACTTAGTGCCCCTGCAGTGCAGTGCATATTTAAAGTCAATGGCTCTTCCACCCTGTCTCCAAGCACAGCTGTTTCCTTTAATTGAAAGGCTGGAGAAGGGCCTGTTGGCTCACAGGTATAGTTGTGGAAGCTGTGTGCTTCTTAAAAGTGAATGATAGGATTAGGTGTTCCATTTTACAGAATGTTAAAATGCTCAGGAGGCCACTACTGATTTTTCCAGGGACTGGAGGTGGGACTGCTGCCAGAGAGCGCCAGGATAGGGCTTTAGGAGCTTTGGGCACACCTCAGAGAGTCATTGTGTGGTCTCCCCATCTGTTGAGGTCGGGCTCAGCGACACATGGTGCAGTGTGTGGGCTCCATTCTCAGCAGACAATTGTGCTGTCCTTTCCCACTGTACTGCATGTAAATCAATACAGGGCAGTGAAAGCAGAAGTCTGTGGTACATCTCCCTTTCTAGAATAAAACTTGAATTCTGCTAGGTTTTCATGTTTTTGCTCATGTGATTCTGTTGTCTTTGCCAGGTGATGTTCAGCCACCATCAGTGATATTTTGGTAATAGTGGTGTGCTCGCTGGTGTGAAAGCCATCTTTCTTCACAGCAGTTCTGCACTCTTAGCTTAAAGATCCCAGGGATTTGAATCCTGAGGAGTCTGCTTTATGAGTTTGCTGGATCCTCTCCTTGGGGAACGCTGTCTCCTGCAAGCCTCCATCTGAGGTTCAGGAGCTGTATTCACTCACAAATCTGCAGCTGTCCTAATCAGCACTGTATACATCAGTATATGTCAGCGCTGTACTGTCCATGTTCTCCATAGCTAGGATATCATCCTTTCACTGCTAGAGACTTCCTTATTTATGCAGGTAACACTATTGGTCGAGCATTGAGCACATCTCCATTCTTTACTTCTCAACTGTATCACTTCAGCTGAACTATAGTTTAAAGCTGCTAGTTGTATAGTTTAGGGCTGTGGTCCCTCAGCCTAGGCATTGTTTCAGCCTTAATTTCGTAATGAAGGTTCTGGGGAAGGTGGTAGAATAAAGTCTTCAGAGGCGGTGCAGTTTTGGTTGAATTCTTTTAAGGTGACTGCAAAACTGTTATCTTCAGTTCTGGTAAATTGACTCTGCAGATCCTCTTTTTGGATGCCAAATTTTAGGCATTGCTCTCTGCTTTAATTGGAAAAATTTGCCTTTGCTTGCTTCATGATGGAGGTGGGTTGAAAATGTTGTATATTTCTAAATATACATTATACATATACATGTACATTTCTAAAGAGTCAAACTGGAATTAGAAGAAGACAATTTGTTAAGAAGATTTGAAATTCTCAGCTCTGAAATTTACCATGGGACCTGAGCTGTGAACCTCAATTTTGGGTAAACTTCTTCACAGGTAAATGGAAAAATTAAATTTAGACTTAAAAGTTTCCTTGAGGTTGGTGGGAGAGCACTGCATCATGTCATACTGGTTCAATTTGCATCTGCTCTTCTTAGTAAGCTGTTAATATTTTTAAGTGCTTCCGTTCCAGAGCAGAGAAGTGCATGAGTGTGTAGGTAGAAGCTGTCTCTAGAGAATTACAGAAGTCAACTTTGGTGGGCATATTTTGGGCTGTGTTATGGCCACCACTATTGTATTAGTTCTTTCCCTCTGAAGAGAGTGTTTGTCATTCCAAAATTATTGGTAAAACTTTCTGTGACAGTTTTGAGGAAGGACTCTAACACGGCCTTGTGAAATGTCTGAAGCCTGAAAGAGTGATTGTGCTGTGAGCACTGGGGCTGATGTTCCCTTAGTTGCATGCATGCTTCGCAGGCAGTTTGCTTTCTGCTGCAATGAGAGCAAATATCTAACACCACGGGGGCCATAGTGGCTTCCTGTAAGCATTGTGTGACCTCATTTAAATAAAGGACTTTATTTTAGGTGTGCTGTTTGGTGTATGCTCCACTTGGGCATATAATGATCTGCAGTTGTGTTGCAGAGATGCTATAATTGCCTAAAATGATTTTAACTTCCATGTGTGAAGGTGCATTCCCCTTTTCAAGCTAGTTTGTTTTGAAGGTCTGGTTTTTGTGGCTTTTTATTTTCCTATCAGAATGCTTTAAATCTGTAAATCTATGTGTAGTTTGTTTCACTTGAAACTACATAGGAAATGCTCTTCTTTGTAGGAAGGTTTTTAAAGAATGAAAAACTACTTAAATTTAGTGGAGTAGATGCAGGTAGGAGTTCATTCACCCTTAGAATTGCTTTGTAGCTCAAAGCAAACACCTCACTTTGGATAGAAATACTGTTCTTTTGAAACACTTCGTAGTTTCTGACAGAAATTATAGGGACAATGCTGTGGGGTTTTTTGTTGCAAAGCTGTGGATCAGTTCATGGTTTGAATTGAATCCTTTTTCCTGTGATCATCTCACACCTGTACAGGAGCCCCTGGAGAATATGATGTACTGATTGTGTATGCAAGTGACGCCACTGAATGGTGTCAGTACCTCCAGAACCTCTTCCTCTTTACTCGACACGTTCGAAAGCATCGTATTCTGAGCTACCAGCTGGAAGACAAGGCCACCATCTCCCACCAGGAGCTGGACCTGTTCAGCAGAAGTCGGAGTATCGTCCTTTTGCTTTCTGCTGAGCTGGTGCAGAGTTTTTATGTCCCTCACATACTGCAGAGCCTTCAGGAAGCTTTATGGCCCCCGTGCAAAGTAGTCAAGCTGTTCTGTGGTGTTACGGACTGTGACGACTATTTGACCCTTTTCAAGGACTGGTGTCAGTGGCAAGAACTCACAAATGATGATGAGCCTGATGCTTACCTTGCAGCTGTTGAGAAGGCTATTTCAGAAGGTAAGACCATAGCTAAGAGTTCTGCTTTCTGGTTGGAGGAGGGAGATACATGATACTGTTTATTCTTATTTTAACACTGGTAATGTGCTTTGCTTAAAGAGCAAACTACAGCAAATTGTCCAAACCTTGTAAACTAGAAAGTTATGCAAGCAAATTTTTCTATGCCTGGTCAGTTGGTCCCTAATTCAGGAGAGATTACCAGTGACTCACAGAGATCATCTGTATTTGAGGTTTTCTTGGGTGCCTGGTTTTGACAACAAATTGAAAATGAAAACTTTTTACATTTAAAATTCTGCCTGTAAATATTGTACGCTGCAGTTTATTGACCCCAATCAATGGAAAATCGTCTTTTATTCATTTAGTTTAAGGAAAAGAATTACCTTTTTCTTCAGACTTGTTTCTGTCATACCAGAACCAAAAAAAAAGGTCTAATATGTATTCTCTAGCACTGGGCCTAAAATCAAAGATGCAGCCATACTGGCAACAGATCACTTTGTTACTACCTATGATGAAAAGGCAGAGATTAATTAAAGAATTGCACTGATGGCCTTAAAAATAACCTAACCAGTCTGAAAGTGATCACCTTGTAACTAGTGCAGAGGACTTACTAGCACAGAAGTATTAACAGCTGGAGACTACATAAGCCCAATGTACTGAGTTTTAATTGATTTCAAACTTCCCTAAACTCTAGAAGAGTGTGTAGAATTCCCTTCTCATAGTTTCTGTTGAAATGAAGGTGGAGAGCTCTGGGCAGTTGTGCTGGTCCAGATATTTTTATGACATTACCATAGGTAGGGTTATAGCATTCTTTGTCAGCCTCAGCAAAACTGGAATCCTGCAGTTGCATCTTGGCTTAAGATTTATTTCTATTGTGTGGCATAAATGAGGCAGTGTGTCTAGTGTTGTGTGCATAAAGATGCCTTATGCCAGGATAACAACTGCAATAATCTCGATGACAAATTTATCAGAGTAAAAATAAATTTTGAAAGTCACGATCTTGGCTGAAATGGTTCCCCTGAAAAAGATTATTTAGGAATTATGCTGAAGATGTCATTCTCAGGTAACCAGGTCACAACAGATATTTCTTAGTACGTTTTAAAAATCTTCATAAGCTGAAGTTTGCATCTCCCTTTCACATACCTCTAAAACATCTTGTTTTCCCAATGCTAGAGCTAAACCAAACCTAGAGCTAAAGTAGTCTGACTCCTTTGCTTTCAGTCTGGAAGAAGACAGAAAACAGTGGCTGAACTTTTATACGCTGAAAAATAAAACTGAATGGAGATTAAATTAGCCTTTCTGACACTTTTTGTCAAAGGCAAAATTTAGTTACTGTTTTCCTCCAAACTTGTGTCTAGAACACGGAACCAATATTTTACTGATTTTAAATATGCTGTTCAAAATTGGGGAGATTTATTAGTGTTAGTGGTGTTACTAAACATACCCGAGGACTGGCAGAGTTATTTTAGTCCAGACTAGGATAAATTCTAGTGTAGTTGAAGAGTGTGTGAGAATACAAAGGGATGTTGATTCTCAAGTCTTTTCCCAGAGGCAGCTCTTGCCACTCTTGTTGCCAGTCTTGCTGCATTCTGAGCAGCAATTTAGTGGGCTGTCTGGCTCCTTAGTTGGCTGGCTGCCAGACATCTATTGCAAAACTTCTTAGGGTAAGGCTCTAGAGTCTGACTTCTCACAGCTGGATGTAAAGTCCTTCTCCATCTGTGCCGCAAGTTAGCATGTGCTGAAACAAACTGTGCTTTGGCTTTATGTAGATGGTGTTTTGAAAGGGAGCTTGTGCTTTGGATTTTTGTTGCTGTTTCTACATAACAACAAAAAAAACCAGCTTATTTTCTGTTTCTCACTTTAATAAGCGTACGTTGATCTCAAACTGACTCCAGCGTATCTAGAAAATACTTGACTGAAAGAAAAAATGAGAAAACTAAACTAATTTGCCATGGAGTCTGCTGTAGTATATTCCAGATAGTTTGGTACACAAAGATTAAGAATTTCTGGACTTCTGCTACTGTTATGGCAGTCACAGCTGATGTGGCTGTCACCTGCATGCCATGTCAGGCTTTTGGTTTGTGCACATCAGAGCAGTTGCAAAGGTGAGCCATCTGCTGTCACTCTCATTCTTGTGAGGGAAGAACCTGTTTAAGATGGGCTGCTTTCATGGCCGAAGTATTTGGATGAACGTATCAGATCCTACTTCTGTGTGGGGAAAAAATGACTCTGTGACCTCTTCTATTGTGTGATTCTACACAAGTTTTGTGAATGGCCTCAAATGCAAATGTTCTGATTTTTCCCCTGAAGACAGCCCCAGGTGTACATAGTTCCTTTTTTTGGGTGAAACTGTGAAAACTTTCTTCTTGACTGGTGAAAAAAATCTGCTGTATGGTTTGGTTGAAGCATGAGTGACTTAAAGTGTTCATAACAGCAGACCTCTCCCACAGAGAAACACAACCTCTGCTCTGGTCCTAGTTAAGTCTAAATTTTTCCTGATTAAGGCAGTCCTTAATTTTTACAGCACTTAGCAGAGAAAGTTTATGACCATAATTGAATTGGTTTGGGTCTGGGTGTCTTCCTCTGGGAAGTACTTCTCTTTACATGCACTGACCTGTACTTCTAATAGCAGCGTCAGTACACACTGAAAAACTAGGCCTGATGCTAAAATGACTCCGCTTCAGTTCCTAATTTCTGAATCCTGAGCTGCTGAGGCAAATGGTACAGGACACAGTCGGGGCAAATTCTTCTCCAGAGGCTGCACACTGGCCCTCTGCAGGCTGTGCTGTTGCCTCTAGCACAGCTGTTGGCTGCAGTTTGTTTAGGGCATCATGGGGACATTACACCCCCAGACATCACATGCTGAAACCTATTTTAATTTTTACTAGTATAGTATGAATTCAGAAATGAGGAAACAGTCATCTAGCCTTGCTGAAAACTGTGTGCTGATGCTGACTCTTGCTCTCTTGTAGATGGGGTATTTTTACTTCTTAAGTTTCTCAGTTCTGGCAAACTACAGCGCACATGAGGGTTTGCATTTGCAGGTACTCCTGTTATCTGTGGGGAAATTTTTCAGACTCTGCAATAACTGTGCTAAGGGGATGGAAATCACAGAATTATTAAGGCTGGAAAAGATCTTCAAGATGGAGTCCAACTACTAACCTAACACTGCTAAGCCTACCACTAACCCATGTTCTTCAATACCACATCTACCCATCTCTTTGAACATTTCCTGGGATGGTGATCCCACCACTTGCCTGGGCAGCCTGTTCTGATGCTTGACTACTCTTTTCAGTGAAGAAATTTTTCGTAGTAGCCAATCTAAACTTCCCCTGAAGCAACTTGAAGCTCTTTCATCTTGTCCCCTTGCAGTTGCTTGGGAGTAGAGATCAGTCCCCTCCAGTCTACAGCCTCCTCTCAGGTAGTTGTAGAGAGCAGTAAGTTCCCCCAAGTCTCCTTTTCTCTAGATTAAACAAACTTGCTCAGGATGTCTCTGTACACACCAGCTCAGGTCCAGCAGGGTTTAGTCACTAGCCAGGGTGCAGTGACCAGCCTGCTAATGCGCCTTGCCTGGCTTGTGATAGCTCTGCTGTGTGCATTGAGCAGCTGGGAGTCTGAGCCACACAGTCAGAGTCAGTGACCTTTCTCTTCCTCATGTGTTCTTCAAAGCTCAGTTGGCATTTCAGCTGCTTCAGCTTATTTGTCCCTACCTATGTTGTTTCAAAACATTTCAAATTTCCCACTTTAAAAGCTGACGTTTCCAAAGCATTTACTAATTAATCAGTGGCTTTGAGCTGTCTGTATCCAAGCTGTCTCTTGCAGGTAAAAACACAGGGAAGTCTACATCTGCCTGAGATTGCTAAGGTGATAACTGAATATGACAGCAGCTGTGGACTGTGCTGCTGAAGGACAAGTGCAGCCTTGGCTGAGCAGAGCTCTTGAGCACTGGAACAGACAAGAATGAAAGATGAGTACCAACAAACTTCTTGTGAAATAAGAGGGTCAGAAGTTGGTGTAAGGAATTATACGGTGAAGATGGAGGGCTGTGGACAGTTAGAAGGAAGATGAGAAATTTTTTTTGAGCTTTGTATATCAAGAAGAGCTGAAATGTTACTCCACTGAGGGACACATTGAGAGATTCCAGAGACAAAGGCAATAAGCTTTTTTGAGAGGGAAATGGCATAAGAAGAACCACATAAGGTGTATAATTCTTCCTACTGTTCATGTCAAGGAATTGAATTAAATTCCTGGCTTTCTTCTGTTGCCCTGATGAAACCACAGATGGAACTTGAGAGCATATCACAGAATCATTCAGGTTGGAAGGGACCTCGTGAGATCATCTAGTCTAAACTTTCTGCTCAAGCATGGGTAAATAAAGCAGGTTGCCCAAGACAATCTCCAGTTGGGTTTTGAATGTCTCTGCAGGTGGAGGCTCTGCAGGACTTCACAGCCTCTCTGAGCAATCTGTTCCAGTGTTTGACCACCCTCAAGAGTAATAAAATGTTTTCTTCTGTACAGAACTTGTAACTTCATGCATTTTAGTTTGTGGGCATTGCCTCTTTTCCTGTCAGTGGGCACTATGGAAAAGAGTCTGGCTCCCTGTTTTTAATTTCCCCTGTCTTGTCAATATAAGATTCCCCTGAGTCGTCTTTTCTCCAGGCTGAGGAGTTCCAGCTCTTGCAGCCTCTCCTCTTATGAAAGATGCTGTGGTTCCTTAATCATCTTTATGGTCCTGTGTTGGGGTCAAGCTGTAAAGATAAAACAGCTTTGGAATAAGCTACTCAGAATTTAAGTTTGTGTTGGACAGATGTTCTCAAGTGTTTCTCTACCCAGGTAGATCAAGTTGTAATACATGGGAGACTCCCTTCAGCTTTATGCTTCTGTAATTATTTGATTGCTTACTTTTGCTAATAGCTGCCATTTAGGGCTAGAGACCCAAATTCACAATTTATTTTTAGATTTGACAGGAACGGCCATGTGGTGTTTACTTCAGAGTCTCAGTGCTCTGTGGAGGAATATGTTCTGAGTAGTCCTATCTCAGCTAATTGCATCCAACATTTACTTCTGCCAGCTTATTGGAGTGGCCTTGAAGACATGAGGTGGTAGCATACAGTACTCTCTCCCTCCTCTTTGAAGGGGTAAAATTAAGTGAATTCTTAAAACTGTACTTTCTCTGTTGTATTGTGCTGAAACATAAGATGTGGTTCTCTGCCCCTGCTCATTGAAGAGGAGCAGGTGAGGTGTTAGTCAGCCCTCTGGGTGCCATTGAGAGCCTGCTTCGGTACATGAGAGCTCCGCAGCCTGGCTGCTTCTCACTGCCTGTCAAGGAGAGGAAACTGACGCTCTTGCACAGGAGTTCAGGTTGAGCGAACGTGCTGGTAGCATGCCTCTCCTTGCAGGGTATGAGTATACATGACTGGTGCTGGAAACTCAGAGACTTCAGAGAGCTAGTTAAAGCAATTGGAAAAACCTTAACTAAGCCCGCAAGTGATACTAAGAGTTCTCTAAGAGAAATACATGGATGCTCTTATCCGTCTGTAGCATATGGGATCAAACAGTTAAAATAGTCTTCCCAGCTGCAGGATTGATGAATTGTTTGACATCAAGGTGATTCATAAAGTCCCAGTTTATTTACACAAAGAGCAATACTTCATGGGTTTTTTTTCATGGCAGTATAAAATTCAAGCAGTGCTAGTATAGATGCATACTAGCTTTCTAAATAGAGACAATGAAATGATAGCCCAGAAACAGTAAAGGACAGAAACTGTTGTGGTTAAGAAGCTCCAGACTATAATAGTCTTTATGCACCTTGTAAATACTAATATTTCTCTGTGGCTTGTGGTTCTGACAATATCCTCATAGGTTGCTTTATGGTGATGTCCAAGACTAATTCTAGGTGTCTGCTAATCAGAACTGCAAGGCTTTAGGACATTTGCTTAAAGTAAGAGCCCAGTGGCCATCACTGATCATATTCAAGTTTGGAGCAGCTGAAGTAATTTCTGAAAAATCTTGGCAGAAGTATGTGGTCAAGCCAAAGGTGCTTTACAGAGCAGGTCTGAAATGATGCATGGAACAGAATTTAGGTTATTTCACAGACCTTTCTTCTGTACTTAGTTGTTTTGCTTCCAGGGTTGCATTTTGTAAGGTTTTCATGGCGGTTTGTTATTACCTCAGAAAACTTTTGCCATGTTTTTCAAAAGTGACTTGAGAATAATGGTGTATCTTGCATTTCCCAGGGGGAAGTTTCATCAGTGGCATAGGCTGACCTTAGCATGGAGTGCTGCAAAAGAGTGTCTGCCTCATTCTCCACCTTTCATCTGTCTGGATGATCGGGTGTGGCATTGAACTGCAAGGGTGGTATTCCAACACAAATTATTTGTAGGAGAGGGAAGGCATGACTGCCCTTTCAATAATAATGTGCTCTTAGACCTACTGAAACCACTTGTAGAACCACACCTTCAGTCATACAGTGATCTCCTGGTGGGATGCTTGCAAACAGCTGCCCAGCTCTCTGAGGTGGAGTTCCAGGTGTGTAGGCTTTTATGGGGACTGTCTTTTCTGTCACGCGAGCATTACGCGTTGTGCTTAAATTGAAGCAAGGAGGTACTGAATGAATCAGCAAGTTGGAAGTTCATATTTCTTGCCTGTGGCTTCTCAGAAAGACTTGAATCAGTGATGAATATGTGATTCTTGGCACCCTTGAAAGTCATAAGAGGCATGCATATGCCTGTCAGTATGTGTTGTCTCTTTCTGCCAGAGGTAGTGGAAGTGAACTGTTCCAGCCTCTCTTGCTTGAGACTTTGGTCATGTACACAATGTCTGTTGTCTGGGTGGCCAGAACCCTGCTTCCCTGTCTTTGTCCTGTTCCTGTGTACCCCAGCTAGGTCTTTACTTGATCCAGTCACAAATTGACCACTAAACCTGCAACACCCTTAACACCCAAGCAAAACTTGACATAGTAAAATACACCTTGTTTCCTTGATGGAGGATGAGAAATAGTCTATTGTAGTTTCGAACTTTGCATGACATATGAAACATGATTATGCTCTTTGTAGAATTGAAAATCTGTTTTGTAGATGCTGTGCTTGTAGATGAGTTGCTTGGTGAGGGGCTTGGAGAGAAGGGGGAGATGTCCCATACTTTATTTGTTCTGTATGGACAGTTTTACAAAGTCTTATATTTTCTTGTGTTTTGTTCTTCTCACTTGCTGTTTTTCTGCATGCTTCTCTCCACTCAGTTGGAATGGAAAGTGTTGCTACAGTATAATCCAGTTCTGAGTGCTTATCACAAGATGTTTCTCTGATCAACATTTATCTCATTGGTAAAGTAGGAGCTCTAATGTTAGCATGATGAAAGATAACTTTCCCTGCTTTCCCTGACTACTTGTCAGTACTTTGTCTGCTTCTTGAAAATGTAGCTGGAGTTGCTCTGGGAGACTTGATGTCCTTGTTTGCACTTGGGAAGGGATTCTGGCAAGCTGCAAGCTTCCGGTAAAAGTAGGAGCTCTCTCTGAGGGTCTTCCGTCTTGTTCCAGGCATAGTGAGATGAAAGTCTGAGGCCTTGTGAGAGCTAATTGTCTCAACTGGTTGATGGACAGAATGGGAGGTGTTTACAGATGTCAGTGAGGGGCTGGTCTGCACATGCAGAACTTAGAGACAAGCTGTTGCCCAGTTGTGCCATTAGCTTTAATATCCGTGTGGCAGAGTGATCTGGACTGACTGCTGACTTCTTCCAAGCATTCACGTGTCCTGTGATGTAAGGGCTGACTTGTGAGAAACCACAGCTGTCGGCTCCATGCCGATAGCCCACCAGCTTCACCAGGAGGAAATGGATGACAGGGCGAGCTGTGTGTGCTCTACAGCAGCAGGTCAAAATAACTGGCTGCTTCGTATGAGTTTCCAAAGCTCCTACATGGCTCTTGAAGCACGTGTCCATGCCTATATTTTCCCTGGGCTTTTCCCTGGGGTGAGTTTCTGCAGGACAGCTGTGCAGGGAACCCAGCAGGGCAGGCAAGAAGGGTGTGGGGCTGCTCTCTGCAGCTCAGCTGCTGATGCATCCTGAAGGGGGGCATGTTCTTCAAGGGGAAATGTGGTTGGGTTTCTTGGACCACATCTCCTCCCCTTGCTGCTATTCTCACAAGTATTTCACAGACTGTCAAGTGAGGCCTGAGGTAGCTTCTGTTTAAAGGGGAACAGAAAGGGAGAGCCTTTTATAACCACGATCTCTTGATCTGTTGCACATGCTCATGGAGAAGCTTAATTCAGGTATTCACTTAACTTTAATAAGTCTATTGATCTCCTCAGTGATGGCCTCTCTAGCCTGGGTATTATTGCAATGTTATAACTGCTGAATCTGTATGTGCAAATGGGTTGTCATTACTCAGGTATCTTAGTGAGTGGGAAACCTGAGCTAACAATGCTTTAGAACATGAATATTATCAAATGTAATGGGATAGTTTCCTCTTCCAGAGCTTGCATGTTCATGAATCAGTCACTAGCACATGATTGGAACTTGCAAGATGAGTCATAGGATCACCTCACTGCTTATGTGGGAATTTGGTACTTTGCAATTTCAGTATTTTCTGAATGAAAAAACAGATGAATAATTCATATGTGAAACTCTGAGTGCCTGTTCCTTCAGCTGTTAATCCAATTACTGATTAACATTGTGTGCTTCTTCCTGTATTACCTAACAGCTCTATGTTCACATGACCTTCGGGCAGTCAACTCTGTTACAAGAATGCAGAAGTGCAATGCCAGAACTTCTTAAAAGCTCCAGTTATTCTTTATTTGCTAAATTGTTTCTAGTATCAAATAACACGGTTAAAGCAGAGGGACCAGGGGGCTTGTTCTCTCCTTGCCCGCCTCTTATCCTTGCTTACTGTGTATGTTGTAGCTGAGATCCACAGGTTTGGTTTGATTTTTCTCTGAAAAGGACCACGTGTTGGCCAAGTGAGGTAAAAATTACCATGCTAATGGTTCCATATTGGGTTGGGGTAGAGTCCTGACGGTCAGGATGCTGTCAAGTGTCCATTTGTGCATATGTTGCAGGAACATCAATGTGTTGCTGAGTTTTGGTTATCATTGGCTCTCTCATTTGCTGTGAGCTTAGTCTTTCTGATTTAGTCATATTGGAAGTAACCAACAGAGATTACAGAGGCACTCTTGTAGTAACAGTTGCCTCTTCTCCCCAGGAGACTTGCTCTGCATATGCTGAGCATTTGATGTGATAGGTATGATATAAGGGAAGGATGTGGGACCAGTGCTCTGTTTTCTCCTATGTGCAGCAGGGTAGCCTGGCACTCCCAGGAGGGAGTAGTCCATGTTTCTCTAAGAGAAGTGTTCCCAAAATGTGTCTGGTTCTTGCAGCTGATGACTTTGATCAGTATCAATTGAAATACTGAGTTAAGGAATATAATGCCTCAGTTAATTTTCTCTAATACTTGGTACCAGTGTGAAAATCCCAAAGACCACCTTCAGTACAGTCTTCAGCCTTGTGTCAAAGCAGTTGCTTAGCCAAATCTTCAGATTTGGTGCAGTATTAAAATCTGTTTGCTAAATTACATGGTACTGTTCTAAGTTTGTTTAAGAAATGTTGATGTTAGTGGTCATGCCTTACTTGAACTTCAGAGCTGCAAATTTTTGGCTCTCTTCTTTCTACAGCAAACATTAAAGCAGCAATCTACTTGTACTCCTGTGAGTAGGCTTATTTTACCATGTGGCGAGATTCACGTACTTGGTTAAGTATGTGTGCACCGCAGTTTGTGAAAAAAAATTCAGCTGAATCATTTGCTAAAGTTGTGTGGCTTAAAACTTGTCTCCTGAAAGCAAAGTTGATTTCATGTAATTCCTAAAATCCCATTTAAATGTACAGAAAATACTTTTTAAAAAGGTGTGTGACAAAGCACTTCAAATATCCTAAGTTTAAGTCTTTGGTGGTAATAGTAATGAAGAAGTCTAGATTAAAATTCCTGAGTGACTTCTACCTTCAGTTTGGAACTAGGAGGACATGAACTCCTAATGGTGGCCCACTTATAATAACTTTGGCTCTCTTGATTTGTGGAAAATCGATGTACTCAGAGGTTGGGGGATTCTGAATGAAATCTGAATTCTCGGCAGCTTCACTGTAAGGATGCCACAGGTTTGACAGCACAGTTCATCACTTAGGTCTTTCTCATCAGGACTGAGCATTTTAAATAGAGTTTATCTTACTAATAGAAGAACAATGACAGTCCAAGTCTAAGATTTTATCTGGTAAATAATCTGTACTACTCTTTACAGATGTGTTTTATACTAAGTAATAAATAACACGTAAGTTCCAAAATGTTGTCTTAAATTCTTGATTGCTCCACAGTTTTACAAAGTTTGGAAAATTCTGGCCACAGGAGATAGTTTTAAGAAATCATGATAGTCTTCTGACAAAATGGAGTCAGTGACTTTCACCCTATGTTCTGGGAGGTGGGGCCGGGGGGGATGGGGAATGGTGTGAACCATGTGAATCAAGAAGTAGAAACTAGCTAAAAAAATGTTCTGTACTAAGTAGATACATAATTGATTTTTTTATTCCTTTCTCTAGATGAGAACAGTATCTCCTGGCAGCAGTAGGTAATCTGTTTTCATTCTGGCTATGTTTTTTTTCAGCCAGGGGTATCAATTCAGTTTGTTTGCACTTATATCAGTATCCATGCTGGTTTTGGAAAATGGGAGTGAGAACGTTGTTTCGTACGCATGTACTGTAGGCTTACATGTGTTTATTCTGCTCTTGATTATGTTTAGGTAAAGTGCTATTGCTTTTCAATGCAAAGGTTCTGGTACTTTTCAATTTCACTCTTGTATAGATACTGGAGCTTATGGTTCTTGCTTCAGGAACCGAACCCCTTCAGACTACTGCTTCATGTTTTACTTTTTGATGCAGTAATGAACTTGGGAGTTGGGGTAAGCAGGATTGAGAAAAATAAAGATGCTACTGAAATGACAGAAAAGTTGGTTTTCATCTTTTACTTTAGGAAAGTAAGACTAAAGGTTGCTGCCCATCCTACAGTGTATTAGAGTGCTGCTTGAGTCAAATGAGTTCAGGTGCTGATCATGCTTATATTACACACTCACATGCTAATTTCCCTATGTAACATGAGAGGGGACTATCCAGCTCAGCAAAGTGCCATTGTTTGTTCCGTAAGCATGTTCAGTGCTACTCTACTGCCTTTATGTCTTTGTGAATTTCCCCCTCAAATCCTCTTAAGGGAAAAAAAGAGGAAACTGCAGTTTCCCTCTCTTCAACTAGATCCCCTTTTCTGAGCATTACTTTCAGAGGAATAGCAAGTTCCACCCCACTGCCTTCATGGCTGTTTTTCAGGATGGACGTGTGTGATAGGCATTTTCAGCAAAGGGGAGTGATGTAATAGGACTCTGTATACTTTCTTTTAGACTCAGGCTGTGACTCTGTGACTGATACAGAAATAGAAGACGAGAAGAATCCATTTGACTCCCACACACTTGCCATGAGTGAAGAACACGAATCATCCAGGAGCACTGGGGACTGTCCAGTGGTGCAGCCTGGCCGCATACAATGTGGGGTACTGTATTGTCCACTCCTTGGGCTATGTTCTTACTGTGACCTGGTGCAACCCATTGTGCTGCTTTGTAATGGTCAGCTTTACAGGCCTGGAAATTAGTCCTGGGTTCTGTGACCTTCCTGCTCAGCCCCCTGTCCTCCATGTCTCTGTTTCATGGGCTCGGCTCTCTAGGCCCAGGAGAAGCTTGGTAACATGCAGTGCTTAGTGCTGTCCAGGCTGTGGTATCACTTAATGAATGTCTCATTAACACAGCTGCTTGGCTTGGGTGCTGTGAGACAGGCTCACACTCTTTTGTTCTTCCATCTGGCAAGATGAGTAATGATAACAGTAATGAACTGATTAACTCCACAGTCAGGATCCAGTCTAATGTGACAGTTCTGGTGTATGCCTTGCAAGTGACCCTGAAAAGCTTGGATCATGGCTTTGTGTCTGAAAACCAGCAGTTTTAGTATAGCATCTCCTCAGATGGAAAGAGTCTGAGTTTCTTCTTTTTGTTTCTGTTTAGAGAGTGGCTGTGCTGCTTAAGAGAAGAGATGGATAGAGTTGAAACTAAATCATTTTAAAGATCTAGCCTTAATCAGTTTATAAATCTATCTAATAAATCTGGAGTTTTATCAGTTTAATGCCTGTATCAATACTGGTGCAAGCTGTAACAGAAGCCATCTGCCCAGTTAGTCTGTGACTGGAAGATGCTCCTGAGGACGATTCAAAACTGTGAAAATGATAGATGGTAATTGATGTGTTAGCTGCAATGAGAACAAAATCCCTAGAAAATGGACTTAGCCAACTGTTTTTATGTTGTGAACCTGTGTGTTGTAATGCCTTTTGTCTTAGGTGCAGACAACAGTTTATATTATCATGAAATGTAAACTAGATGGTGAAATGAAAACTGAAGTTGAATTTTCTCCAGAGAATGCGTCCTCTGTGCGTGTGCTGGCTGAGATGGAGAATGAGTATACAATCTCTGTGAAGGCTCCAAGTAAGCTGGACTGAGATTTTTTTTTTTCCCCTCCTCTCCTTCCCCATTGCTTCTTTTCTATCTCAACGTGCCTGTCCTGAGAAGTGCCAGAGGGATGAGGGTAAAGGTTGCAATACAGAAAAACTTGAGTTCGGAAAATCTTGAACTTGCATTCTCACCCGTGATACTTTTGTGATGAGGAACTGAGAGAGACTGCTACTTGTGGGCTCTGTTTTCCCCTCAGCAGCAGTAGGGTTGCAGGGTGGAAACACCTTGCTGGGAGTTCTGAGAACAGATTGCAGCTTGTAGAGCACTTTGAACTTAGCTGTGTGTTACGACCGCCACCACATTAGCACTGGCAGAGCACCAAGAGAGAAGGTAAGTGCCAGTAAACAATTACATGACTATAACAGCATGTGCTTAATGTGTAATGATCTCTGTGATCAGAGCTGAAACTATTTATTCTGGCTTGTCTTTTAATTTAGATATATTCTGTCACTCGAAATATTTACGTTTACAAAACTGAAGGTTGTCTAAACTTTAGGTTCACCAAACTTCAGAAGCATGATTTCAGAGCCTTTAAGATTGATATTATTTTCCCCACATTACTTTATTTAATCTACTTTGGTCTGGCCTGTTGAAGAGTCATTGTGCCATTCTCTCTGAGAATGGAGACTAATAGTCACTATAGCAACTCCCATAAAGTCAGTGAAGTGGGTTGATTTAAAGAAGGTGACCTCACCAATATATAAAGGCTTAATTTAATCTGTTTTAAGTCAAGACTTACAATATAAACACTGACCTGGAAACTAACTTGTACTTTGAATTATAAATATGACCTTCACGTTGTACAGAGTGTACAATGTAAGCTCTGAAGTTTCTAACAGTAAGAGAAATAATTTTTAATTCCTTTGTTTAATTAACTGTTTCATCATTTCCTGAGTTGTTAAAAGGGAAAAACTAATTTCAGTGGGATTCAAAATAATCTGTGTTTCAAAGAGAAACTTCAGACTTACAAATGCACACTAGACAAAATATCAAGATGCTCCAAGGTGCAGGTAGAAGATAATCTTATGCATGGGCAGAGTTGGAAAACTGGAATTCCTTTTCATTGATTTTATTCAGAAACTAGTGAGGCTGACAGAGGTTGCAAAATCCCTAGTGACTTTTATGATTTCTCTCCCCTTCTTCCCCAGCTCTTTGTATTTATGATACAGCTTTATAGACAGCTCCAGAGAAGCCAGGGGTGGAGAGATGTGAGGCTTTCTAGTTTGAGGTGGAGTACTTTTAACATTAGTGGTCCAGTCTACTGTTAGCAGAGGACCTAGCAGGTTATGTGCATTGACATAGCTATAAAGAAGGTAGTTCCAAAGTACTTTCCTACCTAGTGTTCCAAGATCATGACTCACGTCATGACTCTTCATGAATTCAATATAGCAGAAACTGTTTTGGTATTCATCTGGTGGTATATCCAAACTCCTCCTGTCCTCACAGTATGTCGTGCAAACTCATGCCCATTGTTTGTTCTAAGGGTGATTTTTGCTTTTTCTTTTCAAAGATTTAACCTCTGGGACAGTGCCTCTGCAAATATATTCAGGGGACTTGGTGGTGGGAGAAACAAGTGTCACTTACCATACTGACATGGAGGAAATCAGCAATCTGTTGGCTAATGCAGCCAACCCCGTACAGTTCATGTGCCAGGTAAGGACTTCAGCAAACAGCTGCTTTGGAAACCAGCTCTTTCAGAGGCTATACAAGTGGGCATAAGCAAAAGTGCTTGCCATGAAGTAGCTCTTCTGAAATGAAGAAATGCAAGGTTATTTAGGGATTTTCCTCTAATATCCCCTTTTATTGAAAGCATGGATGTTTTTCTGTCTCTGGAGCACATAGCTGGCTAAGGTGAGTCAGGTTATCAAACTAAGAAGAAAAAATGAAGTCAGTCAACACTCACATTTAGACCTTGATGACTTCAAAAGACTGGAATGACAGAATTTGATATAACAGAAAGTACCGTAAAGAAATAAATTGTTTTGGAATTTGTACCTAGGTGTTATTAAAAAAGATTTAAATAGTAGTATAGATTCATATTGTCTGGGGGAAGCAGAGTAACATAAAATAATTAGCTGATTCTTAGCACTTACTTTTTCAATACAGCCACTCAGTTTTCTATTCTGTTTTGCCCATTTGGGGTACCTGAACCCTAGTAGAGGGGTAAAGGTTGCACAAGGAATTTTTCTGCTGTGTTGCCCCGGTTCCTGCCTGCATGTTCCTGATCTGCCATGTAGTGGAAGCCTACAGGGTAGCCTTGTTAGTCACCAATACACCTGGGGCAGGGGAGACTGTGCTTCCCTTGCCTTTTAGTTCAAGGTGTGGAGCAGTTGGTGCTGGTTGATGCCTCTGCTTAGGGAATATGCGTGCTTCCCAGTGGCAGAGAACCAGTTTAAAAGCCAAACCCAGAGTGTGTACCAGAACAATTCAAAATGGACTAGTGCATACTTAAAGCAGGAGTGACGTTTCATTGGAACAATTTCAGAAGTAAGTGTATACCTACCAAGAAAGTCGGAAGCAAATTTTCTGTGCTTCCGGTTGCGTGAGTGACTTTCTCATTGTGCTCTGTCTTGTGGAGTATATGGTTCTCCTCTGTTGAGCTTGATGATACTCTGTTTCTGCACCAGGAGGCTATCCAAGTTCTTTGCTTGACCTGAACATTTCTACCTTCTGTGTTTATACCTACTGTCTTCTGATTGAGTTAAATAATAAAAACATGATATACATCTCACCTTAACTGAGTCTCCAGACTCTACCAAACAAAATCTCTTCCAATTTATCTGTAGGCCTTTAAAATTGTGCCATACAGCATAGAAGCCCTGGACAAACTGTTGACTGAGTCACTCAAGAAGAACATTCCTGCCAGTGGTCTACACCTGTTTGGAATCAACCAGCTGGAAGAAGAAGATATGACAGCAAGTAAGTTTAAAGACTTCTGGTTTATTTTTAAATTTTGTTTGTATCAGTTGTTTTACCTTGAAACACCTTAACACTGCAGTGTGTAGTACCTGCACAGGCTGTCTCAAAAATCTTGGATTTCAACTAGAAAGCTAAATTTCTGATAATGTCTATAGAAAGGGGATTGCCATTTGAATCAGGTGACCCTTTTTTATTACATGCATCCTTCTCACTTCGTGCACTGGGGCAGATGCTGCTATGTAGACAGCTTCAAACCAGAGTGAAGAGATGATACTCCCCAAATGTCTCCCAGGTTTTCTGCTTTTTTCTTCTGTCCCATGTTTCATTTCTCCACAGCCCAGTCCTTTTCTCCACACCCCATAGCTCTTAAGGTACACAGTGGGCACTGAGGAGTTGGGTTGGTATGCAGTCTTTTTGTAATGATGATCTAGGAAGTCCTTGCAAACCTGTGATTCTACATACATTTAAGCTATTACAGCACCATATTCACCACTAAAGGTTATAGGACTTAAGTCTGGAGATGCACTAGATAATTCGTGCAGTTAACTCAGTTTTGAAACCATACATATATACTTCACAGGGATTTCACAAGTGCTTTGGTCTGTGTGTTTGCCATGTCTGTTTCTCACCTACTGGCTCTGTTGCTGCTAGAGAAAAACTTAGGGTCTAATGGGCTCCTGTTCTCACAGATCAGAGGGATGAGGAGTTGCCAACCCTGCTTCACTTCTCTGCAAGATATGGGCTGAAGAACCTTACTGCCTTGCTGCTTACATGCCCTGGAGCACTGCAGGCCTACAGTGTAGCCAACAAGTATGGCCACTATCCAAACACCATAGCAGAAAAGCATGGCTTTAAGGATCTCCGCCAATTCATTGATGAATATGTGGTAAGAGGAAGCAGAGCAGTCTGTCTGCCTTGTCCCACACTGGGTTCAGGCTCTGGCACCGAGCTTGGCACTTAGTGTTACTTCAGCAGGAGTCATGGGGTGATACAGCATCCAGTGTGTTGTGGCAGGGTGTAGAACACAGACATCCAGCCACACTGAAAGCTTTCAGGCTGGAGGGTTACTTGTGTCTCTGGAGCCAGGGAAGTTCCTGGGGCTTTTGCACACAGCAGAGACTGCCATGCTGGCTTACTTTTATCCACCCATCTAATGAAGTTTCTGTAGGGATGTGGTTGGTGCCTGGTGTACTCTTCTAATTCTGATCCTGGGAAAACAGCCCCTTCATCTGGCTTACTTTAGGGAGTAATATGGGAACAGAATATGTTTGGGAAGATAAAATCTGATGTGCTCTCTGATTAGTTGTAGTACAGTCAGGATTGCTTACTAGCTTATTCACAGCTGATCTGTGTAGTCTGCCTGCTCCACTTGATAACCATTTCTCCCTGCATTGGTATAGGTGTCCGTTCCCTATTTGTTTTATGAGGGATCCCAAGTGACAATTCACTTCTCTTTGAGCTAACCCCACCCCCAGAAAACAGCTCTCTGACTTTGCCAGATTATGACATGGACCTGACTCCGGCTGCCACCACGCAGTTGTTTCTATGCAGTACTTGGGTATGCATGGGGTTTATCCTTTCATTTCAATTTGAACTGTTTTCTGACCTGTATGCTTCAAAATAACAGGGAGCTCCTTGACTCAGATCACATAAGTTCTATTTGGCTTTGCTTTAGGTTGAAAAGTTGTGTTTAATTGTCCCTAACCTTGTCTGAATGCTGGTGGTGCCAGCTTTTGTGTGGTTCTGATGCCAGCTAAGTACAGTAGTGTTTAAATCTATTTAGGAGGCATGGATAGTTCTTGGACTTGGGCCTTGCTTCTTGATATTATACATTAGAGCTAAATAAAAGTCATTCCATATTCTGAGATCAGGAGGGTTGCAGAAGGTGTGAATTGTGTGACCAAAATCTTTGCATCGGGGTAAGTGAGACATTTTGCCTGTGGAGGGAAGCATGTGTAGACAGCTTTGACACACATGCCCTGTGGATTGCGGGCCCATGAGTTGGCATTTCTGGGTGGAAGAATATCTTGTAGTATCGCAACTGTAAAGTTGCAATAATGGCTGCGCTTGTGACATAATTGGAACTTGGGAAGGAGGATGGGATGAAGCTTTAAATTTTGTTCCCTTTGTGTGATTTGGTGAAGATCTGCCTTCCCCCCGCTCTATTTTGCAAATATATAAGAAAGGGTTCTGCTTTCCTGTGAATCAGAAGTTGCCTGTATTACATTAACTGCTGCCTGCTGTGAGGTTTCCTGTTAACATCACAGAAAAGGGTCTGTGTACTCCCACTCTGGGTGTTACATGCTGCTGCTAGTGCCAAGAAACTGAAACTGAATCTACATCAAGCTAAAACTTCACTATTTTGCAGGTGCTCTGCATGTGCTAAGCTTTCCCCCTTGTGGTTAGCTATGCTTGCCCCAAAATAGCCTTTGACAAGCATTTTTATTTTTAGAACGAGCTGTGCTTGTGTTCTGGGAATTTGCAGACATTGGGTAGGACATGAAAGTGATGGGGTGAGAGGCTGTAATGGCTACTCAGAATGTGTCAGCACCCCTTGTTTGGCCTTCTTAACATTATTACAACATAGATCTTGAAAGTTTGTCCCAGACTGCTGTAGTGGGGATTTAAATCATTTGAGAAGCCTTAATCTCTGGGAATGAGCTGTCTTCAGAGGTTTTTTCCATCATTGATGAAAAAGTGAGACACCTTTTGTTTGCTTTTATTCTCCAGATGCTTTATTTAAATGAGACTTGATTTTTTTTTTTCCTTGCCCTCCTTCCTCTCCAGGAAACTGCAGATATGCTGAAGAGTCACATTAAGGAAGAGCTGATGCAAGGCGAGGAGGATGAGTCTGTTTATGAGTCCATGGCTCATCTATCCACTGATCTGTTAATGAAGTGTTCCTTGAATCCGGGCTCCGATGAAGAGCTTTATGAATCCATGGCTGGATTTGTCCCGGGTGCTGCAGAAGATCTTTGTATGTATATTCACAGAATTACAGAACCATAGGAAGGTTTGGGTCAGAAGGTACCTCTAAAGCTCACCTAGTCCAAGCCCTCTGCAATGGGCAGAGACATCTTTAGATCACATTGCTCAGACCCCTGTCTCTCTTACACACAGTAGTGCCTCAGTTACAGCTTTTCTGCTCTCACCACAAGGAAACTCTGCTGCAATTCAAACGTTGGCTGACTGATAAAATTGCTCTATACCTTTTTTTAATTGCTAATGTACAAGATCAAGAGTTGTTTCTTCGGTGTTTTGAAGTCTCTCTGAACCCTGAGCAAATAAATTAACATATAGAAATGAGACTAAATTTTCTACCGTGTATCGTGTTTTCCTTTTGAGGACTGGGTACCTAGGAACATTCTGACACTGACAGAAAAGAACACTATGTAATATGTGATTTTACTGACAACTGGGACACTGAAAAACAAGAGCTGAGCTTTTAGTTCAACACCTTGAGAGCAAAAGAAAGTGAACATCTAGAAATATGTGTACCGAAATGATTATAACTTAAAAATCATTATTCTAATCTGCTTGGTTTATTGCTAAAAATAAAGAGCTAATTCTGATAAATATGCATATGTTTAACTATTTCATTATCCATTAATATTCAGTGAGGCCAATTAAAAATACCAAATTAAATACCTATGTTAAGCAATTGCTGTTCTTACTCACCTGTCTGTTTGGTCTGACTTCTTCCCACTGATCTATTTTATGATTCCCATAATGAGCAGAGAATCTAGCTTCTTATATTTTAAGTACCTCCTTAAAGTACTTGAGGACTTCCAGTGTTTCTGCAGTTTTCAAGTGTGCTGCCTCAGGGGAAAAGCTTTCTTTCTGAAACACTTGTGCTTATGGGCTGTATTGGGCCTGGGCTGTTTTTCTCTTCCTTTAGATACAATGATAGTATAAAACACATTTTTGTTGATTATGGAGTCCAGAAGACTGTGTTAGTTCTTTCCTTGAAATCATAAACTCTTTTCTGCTAAGGGTCGTTGGCCGCTGCAGGGATAGTTTTGCTGCCAAAACCAGGATTATTTTGCCTTCAGGTGGAGCTAATCAGTAAATCGGGTTGGACTTGTAAGGAACAAAGCTTCTCTTGTTTGCAGTAATGACAGTGTGAGTTTCAAGATGTTTGGTAGGTCCACCTGTAATCAGTGCACCTCTGAATGGGCTTGATTGACTAAGCCTGTGGAGGGTTAAGAAACAAGCTCAATGCTACTAAGCCAAACTTACCTTCTTCCAGGCCTGAAATGCCTACATCTCCTGGAAACTATGCATGGAATTTTCTTTCATGTATGCAAATTGAGCACCCTGTAATTTAGCACTTTTGAACTGGACTCTGGAAATCCTCTTTCCTGCTTATTCTGGAGTTCTAGTGTGTTGCTCCTGCACACAAAGCTCTTCTGCCTTCCATTCCACAATCTTGTGTTGAAATTCTGTTTTCCTTACATGGTCTGTTAGTCTTTGCCTGAAGAATATTAACAGCTTGTCTAAACAGTGCTTAAGATTTACCTGGATTGTAACAGGTTAAGTTTAAATTGTCACAGTTCTCGGCATTTAGATTAGATTTCTCTAAAAGTGGAAGTGTTTCAGTATCATTTAGAATACCAGCACACAAGCAAACTCCCATTGAAATTAATGGGAGTGCTGGCTGGTTTACAGCTGACATCACAAATAAAGGATTTAAGCTTTTGTACTGACTTGAAGGTTTGTGAGGCTGGCTCACTAGGAAAACATAATTAACTTCTATTGAGGTACTTTTTCTAAGAATTACCCTTATATAAGTAGATATGGCTGTGGTGTAGAGGATAATACTGGGGCTATTTTAGGTGTAGCCATATTGTGGCAGAGTGCCCATTTATTGTGATCAAGATGTGCTTCCACCACGGTTTTTCAGAGTCTGATCAAAGGAATATTAGATACCACAAGGTCAATTTTTCTGGCAGGAACTTGTTTGAGAATAAGGTAACAGAGGACTGGAGCCATTGTAATGAGTTAAAAGTATTTCATATTCTCACATGTAACCCAAACCATCCAGTTTACATAGCAGTAAATCTATGATATAGTAATAGATATGCCTCAACAATTCACTTATATCAATAAGCCTCAACAATCCATTTATATCACTCATGTTTTTAATATCATTAGGAATACAGTTACCTAAGATTTTGTTTCAGTTTTAAGATTAGTTTTAGCATTATAATGAGGTTGACCTTTTTCTTTAAAATCAGAATTCTTCATGTCAAAACACTGAATTAACAAAGTATCTTATTGTTTGCTGTCAGTCCTTTCTCAATCCTGAATTATCATCTGATCCTCTAAACACCTTCCAGATCCAAGTAATTAACTCAGCCAACTATTTTGACTTTATTCCAGTAAATAAAACAAACACTCTCTTATATGTCATGGGAAAATTGCCATTAATGTCTTGTTTTACCAAGTCACACGGTTTCCTCTCAGGAGCACTGTACAGAGGCCAAAACTTTCACCTGGCCAACACGCTTTCAGTACTAGCCCAAACTCAGTGCCTGCTTGAAGCCTTGTCAGAACTTCTCAATCGCATTGTTAGTCACTCTCAAGCGTAAGCATCAGGCAGCCAGAAAAGATTTGTGCAGAGTGGATGGAACATAGCAACGTAGAAGCCTTTCTTGAGGAAAATGTCTGGTCATTTGCCCAGCTTCTTTCATTGTCACCATAAACCAAAGGTCCGGTCAGAAATACCACACCAGTTTATTATATCATATTACATTGTTCCATGTATTTCAGGATATAATTAATAGGTTCATCTTTCTGTTTTTTTTTTTTTCAGATGTAGAGATGCTTCAATCCAAACCAGACACACCAGTTACTGGAGATGAAGTTTCTATAAGTACAAAAGACTCAATGCTCCGCAAGTTTTTAGAAGGTGAGACCTATTTTGAGGAAAGGATGGCAGTAGCACAGTTAAAGCAATTGAATAGAACCTGAGATTTCTCCGTGAACTCTTCAGGATAGGAGATACACTGTTTGCTTGTTTCAGTCAAAGGACTAATTCTCTGTAGTACTTTGTAGACCATCACATACAGCTTTTGGAAACCACTGGTCTGTTTGATTTGTTCACTACTGAAGCATGTTAATTAACTGAAATTAATTAAATTAACTGTTACTCAAGTTCTTAAAGAGAGTTAGGAGATTTTTCATTATTTCTTCAAAACAGATGGTACAGGTACTAGATGTTAATGACTTTGTCAAGTCCTGTCATGAAGGTCTTTGGCACATTTAAGTCACCACAACACAGGATGGTTTTGGCTGTGAAACGGCCAACTTGGTAAGAATGTGGTACTTAATGTATCCAAAGGGATCCAGGTCAGTGAAGGCCAGATTGTTACCCTTACAAACTCTGCTCCATTGTAGGCGGTAGCATGGATGTGCCAGATTCTGAGGAAGGAGGTCACGAGCAGTGTGGTGAAGATGTGTACTACTCAGTGGAACAAGACCCTTTTCCACCAGAAATGGCTAACAGACCTCCAGTTCCTGTTCCAAGACCAGAATCTAGCTCTCCACAGCCAGACAATGAGCTGTACATCTCCAAAAGTGAGTTGGTTACCAGTGGAAACGTAGACCAGTAAACTGTAGAATGGCATTGACATGTGCTGCAGTTGCCAAATAAATGCCAGGATCCCTGGATTATTCGACTCTGGAGTTAGATTACCTTTGGGATCCAATTCCATCTTTTCTTCATATTTTGCATACTCTGAAAATGTGGGGATGTTATATCCCAAGATCTTGGCCTAAGCTTGCTCTTCATGAAAGCAGTAGGATGACAGATTACCCGCAAATGGTATAAACAAATCCAACTAAATAGGAAAGATCCTGATACTATGAGGACACAATTAAGCTAATAAATTGAGACATTGCTGATCTGTAATGGTATCATTGATTCAACTGCATTTGTATAGGACATGATTTTATACCTCAATATCTCCCTCTGAGGTGGGGTTTTACTGAAAGTGAAGAAGACTGTTCCTCTTAGTTTATTAGGCAGCTTTGGAAATCTTCGTCATATATCACAAACATTTTAACAAGAACCAAAATGACATGGGAGAGACTTCTCCTTCCCCCTGTGACAGGACTATGGGGAAATCATGTCCAGATTTCTCTTAGAGGTGGCTGAGCTAAATTCTTTGAGGTCAATAGAAAGGGAATTCTACTGTACAAATCTTTGTTTTCTTCAATGGACTTAGAAGGGTAAGAGAAGCTGTAATGCAGTGCAGAATTGTGTATGCTTGCCATATTCATCCTTGCTATTTCTGTCTTCATGAGATGCAGTTCAGTGTCTAAAGAATGTTTCTTTTGCAGTTTTTGCACAGAAGGCTCAAAGACCTGAGAATATTTATGTCCCTAGAGGAAGGGTTAAAAAAGGTAAGTCATAAGTTCACCCTGAAAATCCTTTCAGTAATCCAAAAGAAGATCTGTTAGGGTAGCTTCATTTGTTTGAAATACGACAGAATAAACTGTTTTACAAAGCTCTGGGGATAATAGTTCTCTATGAATGACCCAACCTTTTTGACCTTTTGTGACACTGGAAACTTTTATAAGTGCAGAGTGTGAGGGAAGCACATCTCATATCTTGGGAACTATTCTTTATGTTAGAAATGAGTTAGAAAATGCCAGCATCAGTAGAATGAGTTTTCAGTTTCTGGACTTAAACTATACAGATTACCTAGAAAGAGTCTAGCTTTGTGACTGCTAAGGTAAAAGCTCTGTTTTGTGAATTGCTGAGGAAGCAGGGCACTTAAAGGAATATGTTTTATGCTCTTTATGTTATATTATGTTTTAAAAAGCAGAGCTTATCCCTGGGATATATTTGTGTACAAGGCTACCTCTCAGCTGGGCTTTTAGACTTGACAAATAGCAGGATGGCCTGAGAAGGAAACCCTTCTTAAAAAACACTCAGTCTGCAATACTTTTTTTAATGTCTGCTGGATCAAGGGTGCTTGATCTCTTTGTATTTAGTGAGGAAGGCAGATGCCACAAGTTTAATAATATTTTTGCTGGTGTTCTCTCTTCAGAGACAATAGTCAGGCCTGTAAGGGACCTGTCTCAATCAAGCATATATGATCCATTTGCTGGAATGAAAACCCCAGGTCAGCGGCAGCTGATTACATTACAGGAGCAAGTGAAAATGGGCATCCTCACTGTGGATGAAGCCGTACTTCATTTTAAGGAGTGGCAACTGAACCAGAAAAAGAGATCAGAATCATTCCGGTTCCAGCAGGTACAGACTTACACTACTGTTTAAGAAATACTGTCTCTCTAGGTATATATCACAAGCTGCTCAGTGTGGGTACGTTTTTTTCCTGCTTGGAGCTGGAAGACTGCTAGCATAGTCCCCCAGCTAGCAGAGTTCTCTCCTGCCATGGGGGAGCTGTTCCCAGTAAGCAGCAAGCAGGTAGCAGTTCTATAGATCTGTTTGTCTTGCAGTAATATTGCTAGTTTTTGAGGATCTGTATACAAGGAATTGGTTCAAATCCAGTTGGCTAAATCACCTTTCTAGAGGTCACCTAGCACCTACGTGCTGGCAGGGGACTTCTGTGATGACCATTTAATTTGTCAGTTCTCATCCTTTTCAGATCAGTGAAGACTCTGTGTCCCAGATGGTGTATTGGCTGTAAAGTCCTAGTTGGTAGATGACCTGATTTCTCCCTGATTGTTTCTTGATGACTACAGGACTGTTCTTTGCAGCTGGGCAAGGTCTAGCAACAGTTAGTAGTAAAAGCAGTGTGTTTGGGTGGCCTAACTGAATGAAGGAGTCATATTGTTGGCAGTGGTGACATAATGGTGGAGCCATCAGTCATAGTTTAAAATTTTCATTCTCAAGTTAGACTGAGGCTCCCTCTTTAAAACCACTGCCTGCTTCTTTTGGAGCCTTTTGTTCATGCTGTGGCAGTCTGGTCTCCAGTGCGTGATGTTGTTTTGGAAGCTGTCAGAACATAGGCAAGGCTTTTCTCCTCCTGATTCTCAGTTGGAAAGGTCCTCTCTACCCAGAAACAATCAGAGGAGTCCCTTCTTCTATCAGTGAAGAACACAGTGCTACTTCAGTAAATTTATGTAGAAGACATGAAGTGGCATGCTATGTGCCCCATGCCATGAGCAGCTTTTAAAGTCTCTGCTCCAAATTTTGCTTCATGGTACAGCAGTTGCTTTATCTGCTTTTTTACCTATTCAGGGGTTTCCTCCTCTCAGATCTGTACATATTTCTCTGCTGAAAAAAGTTGTCTTTTTTTCTCCCTACTGTTTTGTACTGTATGGTATAATATGCTGCCACACAATGGTGAAGAGACTTTGTTCCCAGTTGCATTTCTTCATTGGGGATATCCTGAATTCTGAGTTGTCCCTCACACTCTAGGATGCATGGCAGCCTTTTCTGTCCCTGCAGTCAGAATTCTGTTCATTAGCACAGAAAGGACTGTGCAGTTACTTGATTGTGGGTCTTGTTTCTGTGCCAGTGTCACAGTGCAAACAGAAAATACAGGGAGTTCTAAACCCAATCTCTGCTGCTTATCTGCAACTGCCAGTGAGTATGTGAACTTTACCTGAACCACATAGTGAGCATCAGAAAAAACCTTGGCTTCTGAAAGGCGCACATGGGTTTCTGAAAGGAATAGATTAAAACCTGTTGACATGGTTTGGACTTCAGCTAGGTCAGGCAAGCTTTGTTACAGCTTGACTGCAGAGTTAGCTATAATATAATACTGGTTTTGTCAGAAGGCTTCTCATCTTCCTTTATCCAAAGCCCTGAAAAGAATATCTTGTGATGTTTTTAGGAAAATCTGAAACGTCTACGAGATAGTATAACCAGGAGGCAAATGGAGAAGCAAAAAAAAGACAAAAGTGCAGGTAACAGTCTTTGATTCTGATATTCTCTGGTAATGAAGCAGCTAACCATATTAATAAGTTCTCCAGGCAGAAATGTGTCCGTCTGTATTGTGGTTCTGTGATATTTTAATGTGCACATCCCTGTGCCAGTTGGCAAAAACATAGGGAAGTTGCTTTCTCCTCACTTTCCCAGCCAAGAAAAGGATGCCCACATCTGTGGGGTGCATCTTGATTCATTCATGTACATTTATGATTGTCCTTAGGCAATTGGGTTTAACTCTGTTTTTAAGTGCAAATCTGTCTCTTGGAGGCTATAATTGCATAGACCTTTCTGAGCTGTTCATTTTCCCTTCCAGATTTGGAAATTACAGTACCTATTCGACATTCTCATAATACTTTGGGGAAACCAGAATGTGGAATATATGAATACACCCCCAGGAAAAACGTTTTTCTGCCAAAAAAGGAGTTAAAACGAGGAGACTGGAAAACAGAAAGCACATCCAGCACAACAAGTAAGCAAGCTCTGAGTGTCATCATCCCTACAGGAAAGCTGGATGGAACATGCTTCCCCAGCCTGACCCTGGAGTCAACCCAGGGGACAGAACTTCTGTTCCTGAATCCCAGCACTGACAATGCCACCCCAAACCTTGCGTGCCTCAGGCCAGCTGTTCTCAAAACTGTAAAAACAAGTCCAGGTGTGCATCAAGTGTTTTGGGCATGTTTTGTCTGCATCTCTGCAGGGGGAGAACCTGAAAGCTGAGCAAGATTCCCTTTAGCCTTGTCAGGGAAGGCATACCACCTGTCTTGAGTTCTTAAAAGTAGGTGGCAGCTGCTCTCTTGTTGGAAAGGATGCTCCCATGCTGTGACTGCCACCAGGCTGTGTGCTCTTCTGGCCTGAAGGGCAGTTATATTTCAGGCTGGAAATCAGTCTCTACGTGTTGTTTCTTCAATTGTTGTACATATAGGATAGCATTTTTCATTGATAACTGTGGGACTTCTTGAGTGACTTGGGCAGTCTGCACATTTTTATTATCTTTGCTTTTCATTAGGTTTAATTTGTGCAAATTAAGTCCTTGCATTCTTGCTCTTACTGCAGACTGAGCATTTAGGATCAGTTCGATCCTTCGAAAGGAAACCTTAGTTCCTGTGAGATTACTACCTTTGTAACTCTTGGCAAGATGCAGCTGGCATACATCCAGAACAGGTGCCAGAGGCAGCTGGCTGAGCCAGTAACTTGCATACAAGCAGATGTGAGAGAAGTGTTAACAAGTCTGCAGACCTTGCTGTGTGCAGCTTGGAGCTCTTTCTCATGGTGTGATTGTTAGAATGGACCCTACCCACAGTATTTAGCACTCTTAAGTGCTGCTGTTTGTACCAGCTGATGGGACTTACCAAAGCTAGCAGGGAGGGACTGCATCTTAGGAGAAAACCTCTCTAGCCACCATTTCAGTGTAGAGGTTTCTAAATATTAGCGTCCCAGTATTTCACAGCCCTACAGAACGTTATCTATTTATGACTGAAATCAGCCATAGCAGTAGGATATGTCTGTGAGTTGCTGTCACCTTTGGAGATGGCATGACTGATTGCAAAAACAATCCCTTCTCTGAGTCCATGACAGTTAAATGGGTTTGCATAGATGGGTGCTGAAGGTTGTTTGAACAAACTTGTTTTTAGCTTGGAAATAGACTAGGAAGCATTCCTGTGATGAGTAAGGATTGTTGTAAGAGGAGATAGTAAACAGCTGTTTGGAACAATAACTTCTTAAGTAGTCACTTACTCCAGGAATGAATATGTGACAGTGCTCAGAGCCATCTACCTTCATGCAGTTGTTAAGGATAGGGGACTGATAATTTAAATGTACGTAAGTATTGGGTGTGTAACCCTTGTGAAAATATTTGCCTGACTTGCCAGATGATACTGGCATTGGATCTTTTCAGTTAGATTATGGTTGTGAGTATTTAACCAGAGACTGGATAAAGAAAGATAAGGCAGAAATCTTCTAAGCATAATTAAATGGTTTGGTCCTGTGGTTTGTGTTATATGAAATGTTGCTGTTTGGATCCCAAACATATGAAAATAAATGAATCTAAACAAGCATTAATTGTGTGCAAGGATTAAGCACGAGGTTAGAAAGAGCCCAGAGTAAAGGATTTGCAGTTAAATCACCAGGGTTTAATAATCAGTTTTTCTCTTGCTTACTCACTCTAGGTAGTGCAAGTAACCGCTCCAGCACTCGGAGCATATTGAGTGTCAGCAGTGGGATGGAAGGGGACAGTGAGGTAAGCTCTTACCTCTGCTACCTACTGCTCTGCTGTCCTTAAGTACATGGCTTTGTTTTCATGAAAAAAAAAAAAGAGCTCAGAGCTGGCATTACATTTATAGAAATGCCAAAACGTAGCCACTTCTTTTGCAAAGCTACAAAGAACCAAATCCTGCTGTTCTGTAAACACTTCTCTTCATTTTGTAGGACAGTGAAGTCCCAGAAACAGCAAGGAGCCGCAGCCCAGTTCCTCATCACGTAGAGAGGCTTCCTTTCCCAGAAAGGCCTCCCAGAGTGCCTCCTCGAGGTGCAAGCAGGTAAAACTAAAATGCAGCTCAAATGTGTGCATTCAGTGAATCCATATGGAAACCTTGGACAGAAAGCAAGGCAGTTAGCAAGGCAGAAAGTGAATGTGTTTTTGAACAAAGTCTTCCAGACTGATGTCTGTCAACACACGCTGTTAGGAATTGTAAGGTCACTGTTTCTCATCAGTAATACGTGTAGGAATCTGTTTCCTAGTTAGTAATAAGGCTACTGCAGTGCTGTCACTGTGGTGCATGCACAGCAAGGGGCAGCACTAGTCAAGCATGCGCTTGCTGCAGTAAGACTGACCCAGGTGGAGTCGCATCCTGCCCTTGGCAGAGATTTACTACCTGACCCTCCTGAGAATATCCTCTTGGAACATAGAAAGTGTAGTGCAGGGGGAAGTTTCTTTTGGCATTCTCTTGGACTTTTTTCTTTTTACAAAGTTCAGATCTCTCCAAAGCATACATGTTTACACATATTACTGGCCTCAAAGAAAGATCTGCACTGGTTTTATAAAAGGTGTTGAGGAGTTCTGCCTTGATTTGATCACAAACCTAAATAACTTGTAAACATTCCTTTAGTCCAACCAGTGCAAGTCTATGAAATCTATTCCCCAAAAAATTCTCTCAGTACCAATAAAATTCTCCAACTGTTAAAGCAATTATTGCCACTGTGTGGGTGCAGCAAGTTCTGTGTTGTTGGCTTGGCTTTGGCCAGGATATAGCTGGAATTTATCAGCAATTAGTTTGAAAAAAGGTTTTGAGTCTTTTCACCTCTTCCTATTCAGGAGAAAGCTACCTTACTATCAAAGTTTTACTCCAACCAACTATTACAGCACCTCTTTCCAGTAATAGTAGAATTACTGCAGCTGAAGAACAGAAGAAATAGCTTGTACAGGACCAGTGCTCTGGCAGCTTGACATCTGCTCTGTTGCTGAATCATATAGCCTGTTTTTCTTTCTGTATGACTATTGCTTGTACAGTATTCTTACATATGATGTTATTGCATGCGATGTGTTGTTCCAGAACTCTTATTTTCTACTGCTTTTACATGCATTTTCATTCTCTTTTTATAGGCCTGTAAGCTGTGAAGGCTTTTATCCTCCACCTGTGCCCCCAAGAGGTCGCTGAATCTCTCAATATCCATGGAATATGAGATTTTTTTCTGTTTATATATGTGTTTGTACAGATTTTTTTGGGCTGTCTTAAATTATTTATAAGTGGGACCCAAATAATTTCATCCCCTTTATCCTCCCCGAAGCTCTGGTGACTTTTCCCTTGATTTTCACTGGGACTTCTTGGCGTTCTATAAATTTTTTTTAGTTGGAAGAATTTTGGTGCTTTGGGGCTTCAAGAAAAGGTATCATCATTGGGAAGAACACTGATGTGTGTCTTGGGAGCCCTGTACCAATACACAGTTGCCATTTGATCAAGGAAGTACACGTGTCCTTTTAGGAACTAAATCCTGATAAGCATTGTTACCAAACCCCTCAATACAGTCTACCAGGGCTTGACTGGAAAACGTGCTTGAAAAAGTAAAAAAAAATAAGGTGTTTGAAGAATGCTCATTATAGCAGGAGCAGGAGAATGTACTACTGTTTGGCATAACATTTTGGATATAGTTATATTGACCTTTCAGAAGGTGTAGCATCCCCCTCTAGCAATCATTAAACCATGGGGGGATGAGAAATTGTCTGTCTTCAAGAATGTATTTTACATACAGCCTTGAAAATGCCTTTACTTTTCCTGTTCCCTCCCAGAAGAGGACAGACAAGGTATTGTGTGTGCTGTATTTACCATGAAAATTCCCAAGACAGCTGGTAAGGGACCTTCTGTATTACAAACCAGCTGTACTTAAACCTTTTTCAGGGAGGGTGTGGGTATGCTGTTACAAAATCACGTGACTGAGCTCTCAAATTAGAAAAGGAGTTGGTGGCGGTGCTGTGTTCTATATCTCTTACATGTGGTCATTATAGCAGCAATATGAAGGCATTTCACTTCATACTCTGGAACAGTAGTAAGTCTCCAATTATCACTGCACACCCCTTACAAATATCAGCTGTGTTTTAGCTGGCTGCAGTGGAAACACAGCCTGGGGGCTGGACTCTGCTTGCTCCACTGTTCCTTTCTACCAATGAATCTGCAACAGCAATGTGCAGCCTTTTTTCCTCCTGAGGGCTTACAAACTTCAGGAGGCTTCCTGGTTTGGCTCTCTTCCAGGCCTTGAAATCTTCTGTGCATATCCCAACCCTTGGGGGACAAGTTTCAGGCTCTGGTTGTCCGTGAGTGACAGAGATGGGAATTCTGCAAGATAACATTCAGGACAGAGAATTAAACACCATACCCACTATTACCTACTTGGTTTTCAGGGATGAAAGAGGGGAAATGGCTTGAAAAAGACCGAGATACATCTGTATTAGGTGATCCCTCAGGTACAGGTGGGACATACAGAGCTTCTGTCCGATCATGTCCGCTCCCCTTCATCTGTAGGAGAGCAGGTGACAGAATTGCAGTTTCTTTCTCTTGTAGGGTGGCAAACCCAATGTGTGAAGCTGCAGCAGTGACAGCAACTGTGACTTGACCAGCACTTAATGAAGGTGTAGAAGTGCCTGCTGCTTTCAGGGATATAGGCATATGCTAAATATCATCTGTGCATTAAACTTGTAGGGTTTGGGTGACTCCAAATGTAGTTCATAAACCTTCTCCTTTTGATGACAGAGGGATGCAGGTGTTGTGCTGCAGGCCTATAGATACAGAGATGTCCTTTCTGTTTTGTTTATTTTATTTTTTAAAGGAACCTCAGTGCTGTCTCCAGTAACTCTGGCACTATAGACTCTCAATGAAAGTTTACTTTGTTCAGAGTAGCCAGGGGAATGGTGAGGGGAGAGCTGCATTCTTCTGCTCTTCTTGGAATGAAACAAGGTTTCCAGCACTATTAGCTCAAATTGGAAGGGGGTTTTGGTGCTGAAATGAGGGAAATAGTGGCATGGATAAGTGAAGAAACTAGGGATAAAAGAGATAAACAAAAAGAAGAAATTCAGCAGCTTGATTGTCTTCAGCTGTCACATGCTTTGGTTTGCATACGGCTCCCTGGTTTTGCTCAAAAATTCCCTATCTTCTTGATGCTGACTGCAGCTGTGCCCCAGATCTTGGAGCTGTGATGTAGTAAGAGGAATTTTTCTGCTTTCACATCTGCCAGGTACAGCATAAAGTAAATTTGTAGGATGTGGGCAAAACTGTTATAAGGCAGGAAAGGAGGAGTAAAATATGTATCGTGCAGATTTCCTTTCAACACTGTTGGACTGAAGCAGCCCAGGGATCCTTCTTTCCAAGCTAATTTTTAATTCTGCATCCCCTCCATGTTATAGCCAAATGTCCTCTGTGGGGGGGGATTTATCTGAACATTTGCCTTTGCGGAATCTTAATACCGTGGTTGTGAACCATATTATAGAACATGGTATAAAACCATGTTTTATTGCTTGTGCTGTGGAGAGATGATTATATCTGAATTGCTGAAAAGCAGCTCATAAGTAGCCTTTCAGTCCTTCTCCCATTTGAAGCTTAGATACTTCATTACTCTTACCTGACCTATCATATGAAGCCAAATGCTGGGGCTCTGGTTTGGAGGAGAGCTGAGCCATACTATAAATGCATTCAGGTCAGGCCCCTTCTGCACTGCTTAAGGGAGGGAAATTGGAGTTACAGCTGTAGTTTCAGGTGTTCTTGTCTCACTTCCTCTGGATTAGTCAGGGATCTCAGTGACCAACCATCACTGCAAGACTATCACCCTATCAAGGAGAAAAGGAACAGCACTAAAATGGCTTTACTGTTAGAAGGTAGACAATTAGGATGCAGGCATGACTTTCAAGTCTCTTACAGGCCAACAGTGATGCACCTGCTTAGCCAACAAAGTGTGTGTTCCACTTTGGATTGAATTCATCTAGTTGCTTTAAGCCTCTTGCATCTCAATGTATGGAGTCCCTGTATCTGTAATTTGTGCTGCTGAGCATGGTGGTGTGTGTTGCTTCCATCCAGGATGAGAAGTGCACTGAAACTGAAGATCAGAAGAGACCAGAGAAGAAAAGAGTGCATACAGATTGCAGATTAAGAATGTGCTTGGGAGGGAAAGTGGGAATGAACAGTGTCTCTGGTGCATATTGGAGTTCAAGGACTGAACAGATAATAAAATTGCTGGTAAAAACTTATGTGACCTGGCCAATTGTAGGGACATCAACCAATCCACCAAACTCAGGTGGCAGCTGGCAGGCCTGGGGAAAGTGTTTGTTCTTTGTACAGCAAGCCTTGCAAACCCTGCTGCAACAGATGGCTCTGGTTGGCCCTGTTGCTGACTGAGATATTTAAGTACTGAATAAACTGAAGACGCTGAAGCCTCCTCTCTCTGTCTCCCAAGGGTAGGCTACTCTGTTTTGGACTGAGATGCAATGACTAGAAAGAAACATATGGTGTTATCAAAACTGTCTAGGTTTTCTTTTTTTAAGTCTGTGTGTGTGTAATACAGGCATAGCTTTTGCATGGGTTTTGGCAAGTATCTCTCTCTACAGGGACCTCGCTCCTACTGAAATAGTGTACGTACTCTCTGGAAAAGAGAGTTCATATAAATGTACCTTGTGAAATATGTTCAGGGAAGGTAGACTGAATGTGTAAAACCACAAAGGGAAAAGCTTTAAGGACAGGTATGGTGGTAACACGGAAATCTGTTTTCTGCGTCATTCCTACAAAGCATGGATGACACGTAACAGCATGGAGTTCCTGCCTTCTGCTCATGTCATTTGTTGTCTGTCTGCTTATTTGTTGGCTCTCTTTATTTGAGAAGATGGTATAGCCCTCCCCCCATTTTTTAAAGAACATATATTATAGCTTTGCAATTTTTTACTGTATTTGTTTAATTTAAAAGTTGTCTGATGAATCAGTGTTCAATACCATGAGCTTTTTGGATTGGGGCTTGTTTGTTTGGTTTTTTTTTTAATGTGGACTTCTAGTTTGAGGTGGGTCCAAATTTCGAGGCAGGTTTGTGGGCTTCGTTTTAGGGACCACTGACACAAACCTTATCCTGAGCAAGGTCCAAGTGTGGCTGTGCCACCTCAGCACTTGCCCTGGGCCCTTTGCTCCCGCTGGTTGTGTGAGGGGTGTAGTGAATAGGACTGTGTATTTCACAGAATCACAGAATTGATGAGCTTGGAAAAGATGTCTGGGAGTGTCGAGTCCAACCTATGACTGAACACCACTGAGTCAACTCGACCATGGTACCAAGTGCCATGTCCAGTCTTTCCTTAAACACCTCCAAGGCCAGTGACTCCACCACCTCCCTAAGCGGCCCCTTACACTGTTTTGCAAAAAACGAGGTTCACTCTCCTG
>VZRO01005121.1:820-31140 GCA_013397915.1 Daphoenositta chrysoptera | reverse complement strand
CAACTTGGTGATAGATATCTCTCTGCTGAGTAGACAGATTAGCACCCATCCCTCAGCTTTTCCTGCCCCTGACAGCGATAAAAGAGAAACTGAAGAAGAAGAGGGTTGGGGATCTGTAGAAATACTCACCAACTGGATGTCCAATGTCCCCGAAAAGATCCCAGAAAAAAAATCACTGTAAAGGTCCCTCGCCTCAGACGAATCTGAATTCCTGCAGTTGTCGGTCTCCCTCCATGATGCAGCCAACCAAAAATCTACATTCGTCTCATCGGGGTGTCAGCTGCCAGAAAAAGGGTTAACTCCCAGGGATTTTCAGTCCACTGGGGACACCCACTCCTAGGACCTCCACATGGTGCGGTGGGTCCCTGTTCGGGCTCCAGATGCACAGCTCGGAGTCAGCCCAGACTTGGACCCTTCATTGCACGTGGCAAGCGAGTGTCCCCAGAGCCTCTGCGCAGCAGAGCTGTGCTGCGATCTGCCGGCAGGTTAAACCACAGCGAGACAGGGAGTGAAAGCGCAGGCGAGGGCAAAGGACGAGAGAGAGGACTTCGTATGGTTTCTGAGGAAAGTTTTATTCCGGGGGGGTCCAGGGATGAAATCAGTGTTCTGAGGGTGTGCAGGGGTTTTTCGGGGGGGTGGTACCAAGGGTGATGCAGACAAAGTAACCAATGGGGGCACAACGTGGGAGGGTACAGGGTAGGATTGATATGACATGGGTTCAATGGGGAAAAAGAAGGGAGTGGAGTGATTTAAAATATCCAATGGGACACTGAGTAGTAAAGAACTTTCCAGAGTAAGGGGCAGCACAAAGCTCAGGGGAGGAGACCTAGCACACTGAGTGACAGGGTACCAAGTCCAGGGACGAACAAACATTTATGGGGAAAACAGGGAGCAAACCATTTGGGGAAGAAATAGCAGTTAACAGTGAAAATTAAAACCCACACCACAACATCTTTAGTATTGCCTTAATAGTCGCAATTGGCACTTTTACAATTATGATCATTTTACAGTTACTGTGTGATCATTTTACAGTTTTTAGTTGAATCTCCGCTAAGGCATTTTGGTTTACCAACAGGATAAATTCAAGACAGTAGAGATTTTTAGCTGGAATAGTAAGATAGTACCATGAATGTGTAAGGATCATGGTTGTACTTTCAAAGTGAGGTTGGTAGTCAGAATAAGGATGTTATTATAAATCCTAAAGATTACAATATGCACCTAAACCAGCTTTGTGTTCTGGCATGTCTTTTTTCCTCTTGTCTTGTACACGGCTGAATTTTTTTGTAACTAGCTGAGAGGTGGGGTGATAGCTGACTTCTTAAATTTAGCTTCAAGATTATGTTTCGCTCCAGTTCAATAGCCTGTGTTGACCAAAACTATGACTTTAGCATGGAATATTCTGTTGTTATCTAGAACTAGTGTATTTTGCATGTGTCACTGAGACATTTCAACATTAGGCCATCTTTATATAGTCATTATTTGTGCCTCTTTTTTTTTTTTTCTTGAGCTGTATTGCTATTTATTTGCTTCCCTGGTTTGTTTGTTTAGCCTGTACTGAATGGACATCCCAACTCCTAAAGCATAATGCGTGTGATAAGTCACAGAGTATGAAAACACGGTAGAACATAGTGAGCTATTGCTACAAACATTACCTACACAAGGTTGCTCCAAGGGGTAAGGAGTGTACAATTGTGGAGCCTTATTACAATAGGTTGGTTCACAAGAGATACTCAGGTAACCATTTTGAGGACAGTCACTAATCCTGAGCAGGCTCTTGAAATATTTTTATGTGTCTACAATGGGTATGAACATCTGCCACCATTTTTCCCCTGAGTGAAAAAGGAATATATGACCTTTATTATGGGACAAGTCAGAAGTCCTTAGCTATAAAAACAGTAGGGAAAGCTTAGTGTTTATTTCTGCTCTGGTCAGGAGGAAGATGGGGAGCTGGGTCAAGCTGCAATGAGCCTACCAAGCCCACCAAGAGACTTGTGGAGATGAGTGTAAGATAGCTTTTGGTGTTTCTAAGAGGGGAGGAATTTATTTTATTTGCAATCTGTTGACTAGTCCTGGGAAACTGTTAGCCAAACAGCTCTCAGGTTATGTTGGGAAGAGTTGCCTGTGCGTCTGCTCAAATGGATTTAGGAGGTTGCTGCTGGCTGGGGACTCCCTTGCTGAAAAGACATGCACATGCACTGACTGGACATGGTTAATGCCTTTATACCATGTTCTTCACAACTGCAAATTGTGGAGCTACTGCTCTGTCAGGTCACTGTGAATTACTCAGAAGATGTGGGTCTCTCTATTTTTTTAAGTTTCAAAAGTGAATGTGTCATTTTCATTACATGTACCCATCTCATTCCCCCAACCCAAAATTGCCAAAGACCATCAAGCAAATAAAGGAAATACTTTTAATAGAAGGAGGGAAAATTGCGTTAGAATGAATGAAACATTTGAAGTAATTTTCTTTTAAAATAATTTTTATTGCTATTTTTACAAGGTTCTAGTTAGTTTATGATAAGGTTACTGAGAAGTCAAATAACCTTTGATTCAAACCTGATGTCCTCACCTGTGAAGAACAGAGAAAACACCACAAAATTATAGAGGTAGAGATGTGTATCATTACTGGAAGTAAAATAACCACATACTCCTCATTCTGTTCTCACAGTATGTAGGAAAACTGAAGTTCAGATACAACCTAAGAAACTTCATCTGCAATGTTTACAGGGTTAAGAGACTTTGTATTTATGGATGTCTGTTTAAGAGGATGTCTTTAGGGGTTCTCTGCTATCTAACTGCACCTGTTACAACAAACAGAGCCAAAAGATCTCCCTGTGCCGGGAAGGAAAAAAAATCCAAATAAACAAAAAACCCCAAACCAACAAAAACCAAACCAACTAATCACATAAACAAAACTCCACAAAACCCCTAAGATAAAAGGGATTTTGGAGTGATAGAATTTTAATTTTTAAGACTGCTCAAGAGATAGCTGCAGCACATGGAGGATGCAGAGCATCTCCCCTTGAGATGCTACGGGGATCCAGCAACAGCTATGACAAGTTGAGCAGCCTCCCCAATCCAGGGCTGGGGGGGACAGCTGCCTCATCCCATTGAGAGAGGACACGATCTTAAAGCTGACTCCAGGTGTATTAATTTGCAGGATCCAGCCCTGTTCTGGATGGGCAGAGCTTTTTTTTCTCCTGCAGTGGGAATTGCACCGGTGTTTAAAGACTAGCGCAGCAGGGAAGCGGTCGTAGGGTCTTGGGGAAGAACCAAAACAGAACAGCATAGAAAACAGATGACAGAAACACATTAGGGATGCTTCCACGGCAATAATCTCATTCACGAGTCATCAAGATGCGATGGTCCCCGAGGGTCCGGGACCCCCTTTTGAGAGTGTCTGAAGGATATATGCAGGGGGCTATAAATGTTTCGCCAGGCAGAAGTTTGCCTGGAAGATGCCCTATGTCAGCCGGGGTTAAACTGTCTGAGAATGGTGCTTGTCTTCATGCCGAAAAATAGTGGATATTGTGAGCAACTCGACTGTTACACACTATTTGCCAAATTCTGATTTGCTTTTAGGAAAATGTCTGTTAATCCTGTTAACAGTCAGGGAAGGGGAGAGGGTGAGGCGTGAGTGGCCGCGGACCAGGTGTTTTGTTGCAGCCGCTGTGGACATACAGGATTTTGAGGTCGAATTTGCTTGTCGCACTTCGGGCGCTGCCCACGCCTCCTAAAACCTGTGAACGGGGTAGACAGAAGGCGTAAGGCGTGGAGGGAAGGGGGAAATGAAAACCTGGTGTTTCCTTTCGCATACTTTGCAGAGGTTGTTTGGTTTTGCACTGTTTCCCGTCCGCAGGTGAGATGGAAATCGTGTCTCCGGCCGGGGCTGCTGTGCTAGCATCCTCTCTCCCGCTGCCTGGAGTGAGGGAAGAGGCGCAGCTCCTGCTGCCTGAAACTCTGGCTTTCCGGAACCAAATGTTGCCTGTGACAGATTTTTAGCATCTGGGCGGGGCTGCTCGGGCTATAGGTCTCCTCTTTGCCCTGCCAAAGGGGATTTGCTCTTGCTGGAAAGGTTGTTTTTTCTCCTGTTTTGCATTTATAGTTCTGTGTGCATTATATTTATAGGGTATGCTCGTATTATTTATAGGGTATGCTCGTATTATATACGTAGATAGGGATCCACTGGAGTGGCCTTTAGATTTTTATAGCCCCTTTCACGGTCTTATTATTTTTCAAGGTAGCATTTTTCTCCAGCTTCGTGGACTTAATAGAAAGGCAGGCAGAACAAACTCCAAAAACTGGGGCGCAGGCAGAAGGAAGTTTTCAGTAACGGGTTTCCTTAGGGTTTTCCTGAAACCCGGGAGGAAGAGGTGAGCGGGTGAGGGACACCACAAAAGCAGCTCCCCTCTGGGGTGGGCGGCGGGGGGCGAGAGACCACAATGCCTGGATGATCGTCCTTGAGAAAAGAGGCGGGCCGCCTCTGGCTGGGAATACGTTCTCATAAGTATTCAAATATTGTGTTAATTATTGCCACAGCAGACTTTCGCTCAAGTTCATATATCTATATATATGAATTTTCTAAGCACGCAATACGATGCTTGTCCCCGTTTTGTTTTGGGTTTTTTTGGTTTTTTAAAATATGTATGTTTTTTCTCAGTCTGGCTTTGAAACCGGGGGGACATGAGAGTTGTCTTGGCAGTTAGTGTGATTTTAAAGTGAGCCTGTGTAGCGCTTTAGCCTGCCCTCAGCAATCAGGCTTTAGACTCACGGGGCTTTGATTGTAGGAGTTGCCTTATTTGCATTGATGAGGATGAACCAGCTGCTGGGGCATACAGAACTGCACCTGACACAATCACTGAGTTCAGGATTAGCACAGGGAATCAGGAATTCACTGTGCTACATGGCAATCTCAGCCCTACATTAGAGTCAGTCATGCAAAATGACCCAAATTTGCAATAAGCACAATTAGCAATCCAAAGATGCCTTTCAATTTAGGGGCTGACATTTGCTTGCCTTTTACTTATTAAATATAACGATTATGTGCTCCTTAGTATGCAAAGCTGAGGAAGATGAGCTTTTTTACTCCCCTGAGAGCTCTCCCAAAATGTTCTAACTGCAATCCTTGATATTTAGGACAGACAAGAAGTTTTGCGCTTTGTAACCTAAAGGGCAGTTTTCTTTCTCTTGTTCAGTGTTTACACAAATAAAATAGAAAGGGTTTGGGGTTTTTTTCGCAGTGTTTTGCTTTCCTCTCTCATTAAGCAATCGCTTCCAATTTAAAGAACAAAATGTTGGAGTGTTACGTATCTCTCTACCCGTGTGCAAAATTGTTCAAAGCATTCCTATACCTAAATCACCCACCATTCCTCTCCATGGAAGAGGGGTGTTTGACCGAAGTTAAACTGCTCAAGTGAGAATCTAGCAAAGAGTTTCACTCTTGATCACTCCTGACACCCAAAGATCTTGAATTTAGAAAAGAAATCAAAATCTGAGCTCTATTTACCTTGCTTTTGTGTATCTAGGTATTGAAATTCTACCTATAATGCGGGGAGTGGGGGCCACGGGGGGCAGGCAGGAAGTGAGAAAATGTGGATTAAGTGATAATTTGGAGCATAAGCATGCAGTTCAAAAGCTAAAGCTCCCATTGGAGAACAGAAAATTTAATGAGCTTTTAATGGAATGCAATGCTCAGAGTAGTAAATTATTTGTTAGTTGGCAATGCAATCAGCATGCTGATTAGGGTTGCTTGGCTTTTTACTAAACATTAACTGAATCAAAACAGTTAGTCCTTGTTTTGCTTGGGGCGCTCTCGTGGAGCAAATGGATATTCAGAACAGAGATTGTCAATAAAGGTGAGTGCGCTCCAGGTGTCATTTGAATACGGTGATAAAATACTTCTGATAAATATTTTAAAGTGTTTTAAATCCACAGTGTTCGCCTAGTGTATTGTGAAGTCTGTTTAAAGAAACAGTAGGCCTAGAAACGCCTTCCATCTATCCTTGTTTCTTTCTTGGCTGGTGGATATTGCATTTTATTCGGTAATTTTTTTAGCATTACCTTCAAAATTACTTTTGGACAAAAATATAGGCAAGTTACAGAATTTGAAGACTCAGTCTACAAGAAGAAATAAAAATTACATAGAGAAGATTATATTAGATATATTAGAACTGTGATTAAAGCTTTTGTAAATCCACATTAAATATTTATGCACTTAAGGTATTTTTTTAATATCAGATGCTGTTTGATTGTTTTATTATTATCATTTCTTTAAAGGGACATCCTTTTACTGTGAAATGAGATGGCTTTTACTTTAGTGGACTCAGAGAAAAGCAACAGAACAAAACTCCATTGGTATTAACACCACAATGGGGAGGTTGACTATTGTTCTTTTATGTATGCTGACTGTAAATATTTAGCCTATTGAATGCTCAGACAAACCTTGGACTGCACAGATCAATTCTCTTATTGACTCAGTATGTGCCTGTTTTAAGACAATAATTCTCATTTTGATCACCTGTCTATTTTGGGTTGTAAAGATTAAAAAGGGACAGAAAAGTGAATTAAAAGTAAAAAACCAAAAACCCTGAAGAATTACAGACCAAAAGCTTTGCATTTTATCTTAATGACAAAGTTCCTCTTCTGTAAGTCACTATTACTTAAATCATCGAGTTATTCACTCACAATGATCAGATTCCTTTAAAATCCAATAAATAACTATCTATGTGTTTTATCTATTCCTGTTTATGACCCAAGAGGTTAAAAGCTTTTGACTGGCATTTGACTTCTGACCTCATATAAATGTTATCTTATCAGTTCCTGCTTGTTAACTTGTATTGAGTGCTTGTGCCTGATGGCTTTTAGATAAAGGGGGTTTTATTATATTTCCTATTGAAACAGAACCATTTGCTTTGTTCTTCATCTGTAGTCTCAGCCCACAGAGTAACCTTGTAACCTAGCGATTTTTGCTGAATAGACTAAAATCCAAACTGTTTACTAGTTTTAGGAAGCCTTAAGTTTGTCCACAATTGCTGGAATTGATCTAACGTTTTGTAACATAGTTTGGTCTTTTTATAGCAAGTTTCTGATCCAATGTTGAATGTTACCTTTATATTGTTTCCATCATTTTTAATAATGATGGATTTTGACCAAGAGCAGAGGAGTTATTACACTCATACAAAGATGTATTTTCTACCTGAATTTGAGAAGCCTCCCTAAGGATCTTTTAAATACACTATATATATTATTTAGACTGCATTTTCTCATCTGCAAAAATGGTGTAATTGTTGGATAAATCTATGCTAATTTTGCCTATCATATTGAAGGGATTTCTTCTATGTTACATATTCGTCTGTGTCTTTCTGTCCTCCTCATGCACCCAAACGTGTCGATATTATTGTGATGACTCACATGTGCAGTAGGTGTTCCTCCAGACAAACCAATATGATAATCTGCTGTGTGTATAAAAGCTTGAATATGTTTAATAAGTTTTTTTACTGTTTGCAAGGGTGTTAGGAGAACGCAACTGTAGTTCCTCTGGCAGTTTTGCTAAAGGACATTTTCCATTAATTTTCCTGTAGAAATTGGTCTATAATCATAAACAAAGAATGAAAAGGCAGCCATCTTGTGGGTGTCATATTGCACTTTTTCTCTGTGGTTCTTTTCAATGCAGTCTTTCTTTTCTGTTGTTGTTTTATTTGCTTTCACCTTGACTGACCACAAACATTGTACTTGATATGCAAAAAAGATGTATTCATTGGTCCATATACTGCAGAAAAGTAGTATTCCCCTTTGGCACTTCAGGCAATCACTTCAGGCAATGACTGTCTAGTGGTTACAAGGAAATGGCATATTTAGTCATACATAGGAGTGATAATCTTTGCATTCTGTGGCCCTTTGTGGAAATGTATTTACAAAAAGCAAATGTGTGAGCAAAATACTATTATTGTGAACAAGATTAATTTGCTTGCAAACTATCATGCAGGTATGCCATTAAGGAATGCTAAAACAGGAAATCTCCTGGATGCACACTCCCCCAGATTAACTCTGTTCTGGCTAATATTTATTGAAAAAAACTAATTACTATTTTAAATGTTCACATTGTCGCTGTAGAAAGCTTAAGAGATTTGATTATAGTTAACGATTATATTTCAACAAAAGAAATATTTAATGCAATTCTTGTATTTGTACTTAAAATATTATGTAGTTTAAAGATGTCAGCTCAGAAATAAAATGTCACCCCTTCAAAAAATCTGCTTGCTGTCATTTAGTAATTGCATCAATGAGTATTATGCTGTTCCTACCTTGTTAGAGCTTTTTTAAAGGAAAGCTAAAATTTGAAATTCACAACTTGGCCATCAGAAATGTGAAAATAAGGGTGTGAAGCTATTTGTCAATAAATTAAGTGCCATCAGCAACACCATCATTAACATGCAGACTGTTCAGTTCAGCATTAGCTGTTCTAGACATAATTGATCAAGCCAGTATTAGTAATTCACTAACAAACTTTTAGTAGTAATTTGAATGTAGTGGGTTTTAATTTGTTTGAAAACTTGCCGAAAAATAGACTTTTCACTTCTGAAAGGAAAAAAAAAAAGAAAAAAAAGGAAAAGGCTCAAAAGGTAAAATAAAATCATGACACTAATTAGTGTTTCATTTTGTCAGCTCTTTGTTAAATGCAAAGTGCATTGGAAGTGCTAAGTACTATTCATAACTCAGAGGACACGGATAATTCATGATTCTAATGTTTCAGAATAATAACCCCCGTACGTGCATCTGCTCAGAGAAAAAAAGAAAAAAGAGAAAAAAAAAAGCCTCCTGAACTTTTCTTTCTTTTCTTGCAAATGACATAAATCAAACCTTCGTTTCTCTTATTTTCAGAGAATTTTTATACAAGCTTACTGAGAATAAATGGTGAGAGATCAGTTTCCAAAAGGGAAAATAAATGCTGATTAGGAGGAAAACAATTATCACCTCTTCCCCCCCACGCCCCACCAAAATAAAACACAGTCCAGTCAGTGTCAGCACAAGGAGCCATCCAAAGGTATCCTCATGCTGAGTTGCATGGATCAGAGAGGCCCAAAACTGCCAGTAGCACCCGCAACTCCATCTTCAGCTAAACTTAACCCCCAAAAAACCTGCGTATTTGCCTGTCTTCCTTGTCTGTGGATGGTGGGTGCCTGGGGACCGCTCCTTTCTTTCCCTGATATGGGAGTGGGAATGGGACACAACCATTTTTATTTCCAGTGCAAGCAAACTGAACTTGTGTCATTTTTTATTATAATTATGATAACTATTGCCGTGGTGAGGACGGGGTCTCCCCTCATCCTGGAGCTCTGTGGAGTCTCTGCTGCCCTTTGCGTGCCTGCCAGACCCCCACCAGGGTTCTTACAGGGGAGGCTTCCCTCTCCTTGGATAAGAGCAGATCACATCCTCTAATAGATTGATTTCCTCATCTATAAAGATAATTGTTTGTTCTCCTCCTCGTGGCGTTTGCGCCGCTGTCCTGCAGAAGGGTGTGTTTCTCTTTGTACCCAAATCTCAGACCCTCCCCAGACCTCGCCCACCGTTTGGGTGCAGCCGCCTCCTCTCCTTCCCTGACGCTCCAAATCACACATAACACGGGGTACAGGGAGCTTTGGAATAGTAAATCTTCTCCTGGGTTTTGTTCAGAACAAGGCGGGTGATGAGGTTTTGGCCCTCGCAGGTCCCAGTCTATCATCACTTGTTAATAGCCCCACACACCTTGGGTCCCAGCTTGCTGTACTTGGAACCATCTTTCCCACCCACCGCTAACACGTCTGGCACAGGGAAAGACAAATTTGGAGAAATACCGATATTTCCTTTTGTAGTGAAAAAACAAGATGTATTTGGGCTATTATGGCAGGGCAACTTCCTTAAAAAGATTATTTGAAGTACAAAGGCATTCATTTAGGGCTCATGATGCTGAGAGAAAAGGACCCTGCTATAAATTAACAGCCTGTCCTGGTATTTGGAGAACAAGAGTGACAACTTATTGGAAGTTCACAAGGAATCATTTATATTTCACACTCCAGCAGGCAGCTGATTTGAGATTGTCTGTTAGCATAACAAAGGCTTTGAGCCTGTGAACTTCAGAAACCTTTCGACCTCTTAGCTGCTGGCATGAATAGCCCCCAGCCCTGACTATAGAGATCTCCCAAAGCTCTCCTGTTCGTGGCTAAATTGTTAATCAGGGTAATTTAATATAGTTTTCAATATGCCCCATCTCTTATTGAGTAAGGTATTCACAGATCTTGCCCCCTCCAGAAAGAAAAGTTCTTCTTTATTCAAGTGCGAGAGGGGCAGCTGCAGAATCCCTTAGCCCCACCAGCCTTCGCATCCTCCAGTGCAGAGGATGAAAGGAGGCTGGAAAACCAGGAAGGGCACACATATCCCCCCTCCGCTCCCCAGGACCCCCAAACCCGACACCCTCGTGCCCTTGCACTCCCTCCTCCAGCAGGTCCAGTGAGTCCAATATTAAATCTACACTTAAATTATTTAATGTATTTGTTTTCATATTTATATTTTTTCTCCCATCCCTCATTTTCCTCTGTGGGCAGTAATCTGGGTTACGAGCTGCAGCTCAGCCACGTCCTTCAGGGCACTTCTGCAGAGAGATAAGCAGATTTATTTCCCATCCTGTTACTTGGTGTTTCCTCCTCTTTCCCTCACTTATCCTGCAGAAAGTTGCTGGGACCAAAGTTTCTATAGAGGGAATTTAGGGAGTGATACACACCAGAGTTTTGGGGGGAAGGAATGGGTTTTTTGTTTGTTTGCAGCATAACCTGGTATTTGAGTTCTTGGCATGCTTAAAGCTTCCAGCTACAGTTTGCCAGAACTGGTATATGATGGGGAAGAAATCTGAGCTGTTTGCAATGTGACGTGCATGGTCAAGGATACAGTCCAGGCACTGCACAGTGTGGGGCAGTGTGGCTTTTTCCATGGTCTCAGCCTGAAGTGTGCCTGTGTATTCTCAGTACGTCATGTAAATAGCTCCTGAAGCACATGGGGAGTCACGCTTTCTAAAATAAAATTAATCGGGGATGTTTCTTTAAAATGTCTAAAATCATGCCTGAGTTCTGTTATATGTAAAGATCTTGGAATAATTTGGTCTTAAAACAAAAGAACAAAACAGAATGGAGAACAACATGTAACTGTGCAGATGGACAAATTGGAAACATATTTTATGTATTTTATTTTCCTGAAGCAGGGGATTTATGTATTTGCATTTTATTGTTTTGTTTTGACTTTTACCGTTGTGTTTGTGGACATCAGTCACACGGTTCTTAATCCCATTTTTTTTTCCTTTTTAAACTCTGTATTTGTGCTTGATTTCCTTGATAAAATTCTCATAGATTTCAGAATTTTCACTGCATTTTCTGAAAAATATAGAACAAGTCTTAACCAAGATAAGTTTTCGGTTCTAATATTTGTCAAATGTCTTTTGAACAATCAAAAAAATCCAAATAAATAAGATAGTAATTTCACAGAAATTGAAGAAATAGCCACCAGTTTCATTTAAGAAGATAAAATACAGCTTTTTTTTTTACTTTTTTTTCATTATGGTTTTTAAATAAGATTTTCACTTTGTATACAATCTATGATTCATACGTATTATTTCACATTGATATCTCTAAATTTCTGTTAAATTTTCTCTAATAATATTAATAAGTGTACAGGAGAATATGACTTTGCTTTGTGCCTATACAAAAGCGTATTTTTGTATTTTTCAAAAAATTGTATTTAGATTCTTAATGAAAATAATTATTTTTTGACTGAAAGTCAAATTAATTCCATTCTGATTTCAAATTGTGTACGGTTTTTTGTTTGGTTGGGGTTTTTTGGTTTTAATTTGTTTTTTTTCTTACACCAAATAAATAACAGGTTTTCTGCGTATTAGGAGATATTTACATAGGTGCTTATTTCTGAGCGGCTTCCATCTAATGATACAGTTTGGGCCTATGGGCCTATTGTATTGGAAAAAAGATATATATTTGGGGTGTTGTTTGACATGGGAAATGAATGCAGACACCAGAACAATTATATTACAATCCCATTGGGAGCACTAGCACCAAATTTAGCCAGACTGATGGGGCACTGTCTAGACAGTCCCTTTTGTGTATCAGCTGTTTTTTCCCTACTTTATTGTCCAGCTTGAATATATAGCTGGAACCTGCATATGGAGCACAAATGTAACCATTCCTGCAGCCATACTTTGCTGTAAAAAACGAACAAAATCCCCAAAACTGGTTGGTATCCAGCAACCATGTCCTGGTAGGAGCAGTTACAAAACACAAAAGAAAACAAACTCAGCTTTATATAACAAATATGTAGCTGTGTGCCTCCATAGACACAGATATGCTTGCACATAACTATTACGTAATTAAAAATTTAATTCAGTAGGGTTATCACTTGAGACCACATGTGAATGCATAGAAAATTTTGGCTGGGGCTTTGCTTTCTGTGGAGAGGGAGCTGAAGGTGGTTTTGGGGGAGCACTGTAGACATGTAGATCAGGGTTTTAATATGCTCCATCTATTCCCAAAAGAAGATAGAAAATAAATAAAACAAGCAGGTATTTTGAAGAGGCAACTAGGAGCCACTGTACATGTAAATTACAGCCTTCCAGGTTTGAAAAGGGCAAAGGATAAAAAGAATAATTATTAAATGTTTACACTGTAATTAGTAGTGCAGACTACTCACCTTTTCACTTCTTGAAGCTTCTACTGGAGCTGGAATTAAGCCTTTACTAAAGACATATAGTACCATTTCGGTTTTTTGTTAAGGAGGAAACATCAGAAACCTTTGAGAAAGAAATTGCTGCAGAACTTATCTTTGTCAATTAATATGCATCTTCCTACTATGTCACAAGGGAATTTTTTTTCTTTTGCCATTAATACTAAATGCCACGTTAGCCAGAAACAGCCACGGAAGGAAGGAAGGAAGGAAGGAAGGAAGGAAGGAAGGAAGGAAGGAAGGAAGGAAGGAAGGAAAGAAGGAAAGAAGGAAGGAAGGAAGGAAGGAAGGAAAGAAGGAATGAAGGAAACCCCAACTCTATCAAGATACTGTGGTGAACAAATTTTAGAAACCACACAAAGTCTGGAAAAAATCGGTGGACATTTTATGCCTGCATCTTTATTATTTATTTATCTGAAGTTGGCACTCTGTGGGTACTCTCTGAGATGATTTTGTTTTGCCTTGGCAAGATGCCTGTTGTCTGTCAGGCTGGGTAATGATGGCTCATTTTTTCACTCACATGTCTGTGCCTGTTTTTTAAATGTGAGTTTTTGTTTTAATTTGAAACACATTGGGGAAATCTTTGGACTATTCCTGATATTTTTTACTTCTAATTGGGATTGCACTAAGGTATTGATAATAATGGACTTCTTAATAACATGTTAATTGCAAACTTCTCTCTCTTCTTGACAGGAATAGTGTTGCTGCGGTCCTTCTGCACTGGTTTAGACCTCTTGCCTTTGGAGTCAACCCATCACTTGCAGACTGATAATTGGAAACACTCCATTTTAAACTGATACTTCTACATCTGAAGTATGACAGGAAGTCAAGTGTGATTGCTTTACAATCAGGAATCCTGTGCTCCTCTGTGGACCATTGTTTGCAGTGTGGAAAGCCTGGTAATCATCAATGCTGCACACACACAGGTTGAATGTGGAATGACTTAGTTGTTTCTTGACCTGGCATGAAGTGGAAGGAAGGGGCAGAAATCTTCACAGCAGCATCTATTGTCCCTGGAGTGAAGCAGTTTGCCATGCACTGTTTCTTACACTGTGTGTCTGCAGGTATCCCTTCATGAGACTGTTTTGACAAGGGCCTTGCAGGATCAGGGGCTGCACTGGATGGCTCAGAAGCAGATGTATAGGAAGGGTGATGTTTCTCATGAAATAAGTATCTGTGAAGGGAAGTAGAGGGCTGGTAAGATCTGATAGAAAAAAAAAGCTTTGAGTTGAATTTTGCAAATTGAATGCCACTGGATTAAAATAATCATGTTATTTGAAGTTAACCTGTGAGACTTTGGGCAGAGCCTAATAACCTCCAACCTGTAATGTCTCCTCTTACCATCACTGTGACCCTGAGAGTAATTGTGCTGTTCCTGTAACGCACCCAAACCCATCCCTCTGCTGCTTCCTCTTTTTGCCTCCTTCTTTTCTTTCCACTCCTCCCAGCTGTCTGTAAAGATTATGTCTCTGGAGTTAAAAAATAAAAGAAACCACCAACCTCTCAGCTCTGTGCACTGTTCTTGGCCTGTGGATAAACATCTTCTCTGGTTTTCCAATTCCTGATACACCATCTCTCCCTGCTTCCTCAGGGTCCATCATAATGTCTCCTGTGGTGGGCAAATAAGGTTCTGATCTCAAAAAACAAGTTAAAAAATAGGGGGGTTTTCCTAGGTTTTTGGGGAACAAGGAAAGTTACATGAACCTGCAAAGTGATGTACTGCTTATTCTTGGCATATGAGGTAAGTTAAATTGTTCAGGAATTATGATTGCAATTACAGAATGTGGTGGCTGAAAGGAAAAACATGCCAGTTCAGGGTGACCATCATAGCAGGTACCAGTATGGCCACTGCTGTGCACACACAGTGCAGAGCTAGGCACAACCTGGAAAGGACTCGTGGAGGAAAAGTTGTTTTAGGACACAGCTGCTGCTGACAGGAAAGACGTGAAGAGACTGGATGCTTGGTACATGTAGTTGGTGATAAGTTTTGTCTAGGTGTTATGAACTGGTTTAAACACAGAAGAGCAAAGAAAACCAAGTCTCTGTGAATAAAATGGATCAAACCAGAAAGGTTTGAAATACACCCCAAAACTTGATTAAAACCAAACGAGGTTAGATGTCGGTGCCAAAAAAAGTGATATACTTTATTTAATAGTAAAAGAGGTGAAGAGAAAGAAGGAAAGAAAAAAAAGAAAGAGAGAGAGAAAAAGAGAGAGAAAGGAAGAGAAAGAAATAAAGAAATGAAGAAGAAAGAAAAAAGAAAATAAAGAAAGTAGAAAGAAAGAAAGAGAAAGAAAGAAAGAAAAAATAAAGAAATAAAAAGGAAGGAAGGAAGGTGTGTGAGGAGGGGGCGATAGGGAGAGAGTGACAGGGGTTAGGTAGAAATATACCACCTTTCCAAGGGTCTGAATGACATCTCGTTGCTCCCCTCCTTCTGGTCTTCTTGGTGGTGAGGGTCCCCCACTGCCCTGCACCGCTGAAAATTATAGAATCCAGTGGAATAATATATGTTTGGGCCAGGTGGGAACGCCCTGGTGCTTCCCTTGGGGAGGGAAAGTTTGATACTGTCCCTTGCAACACTGTGATCTGTTGCATCATTTGCAGTGCTCTGGTGCAGGGTGTGGGGACCCCTTTGGGGGGCCTTTGATGGGCCATGGCAGCCCCTCTGTCCTTCACGTGGATGCGGCTTCCCCCGGGGTGAAGGGGCCCCACAGCTGAGCTGCACAGTGGAGGATGGGCCTTCACTGCCTCTCACCAGAGGCTTTTTCACTACACACCCAAAACCTGTCCTCCTCCCCACTTTGGTGCAAGGGTCTGTGTGAGCCTGGCAGCTGACAGACCCAGGGCAGCAGTCTCCACCCCAAAGGTGCTAATCCTGATCCATCTGAATGTATTCTTCTCCCCCAGCCCTGACCTGAGTCACGTTATTTAATCTCCATCATCGTGCAGTCCAGTGCCTTAGGGTGTGGTGGTCTTCTCTGCAGCTTTTATACAGTTTTGCTATAATAGGCAAAAGTCTTTCATGAAGATGTTTCAGCCATAAATTATAACATTTCAGTGTCTGACAGGTACAGGTTAAATTCAACTGGCTCACAAGAAAAATTATTTGTGGCTTGATACCCCTGCCACAGTCACAGCTTGAGGTGCAGTTTAGCTGTACAGGGCTGTAGTATGAAGAAAACTCATGTGCAGGGTTGCCCTGTGAGTTGCTATCTTTTATATGTGAAGGATAACTGAGTGCTACACACACACGTGCACACACACACACATACTCTCACAAATTCTGTTAAATTTGTTCATGGAATCACACAACGTTTTACAGCAAGAGGCATCTCTGGAGCACACATCATCCAGCCCTGCTTTCAAGTGGCTCAGTCAGGCTGTGTGGGACCACATTCATCTGAACCCAGAAGAGCTCCCAGGGTAAGAAGGCTGCAGCTTACCTAGGAAACCTCCTACCTTAATGGTAATAAATAAATTAATAAATAAAATAATTAATACATAAATTAATTTTTTTTTTTTAAAAAAAAAGCACCTTCCTGCCCCATGCATCCTAGTACACCTGCTGCAAGCATCACATCTGTTTACAGGTGGGGGTACCCATCACCATACAATCCAGTGTCCAGCTATGACTGTAATTAAGGAACAATAACACAGACTCCAAGAACTCAGATATCATAGCAGAGAGTATAATACAGGGTGCTAAAAAATCATACTCTAGCAAGGATTGTTTTAGTAAACTGCTCAAAAGTGTTCATGACCATTAATCTGAGCTGAGGAGTATGTATAATATGACCCTGTCCATATGGCAATACTTTAATGTGACAAGGCTGAAGATGTGACAGTAAGCATGGCGCACAGCCATCCTCTTCCCCATTGCTCAGCAGCAGTTGCCTTTCCTTTTTTTGTCTCTTCCTTTCCTCTTTCTCATTCCTAAAACAATCTTTTCTCACCAGCACAGGTAGTAGAGTTTTTATTACACCAGACCCCTAGTATATTGTAATTCTGTTTTTGCAATCATTCTGTTTGTTCAATTTAGAATAAAATTATTTAAATCAGTTTCTTGTAATCTTCAGTTACTTATAGATAAAATTATTTAAATCAGTTTCTTGTAATCTTCAGTTACTTATAGATAAAATTATTTACATGTCTATGAGCTATGTGCTGTGGGGACAGTATTATTGAAGGTTTTTCTTTGGGGATTACACCACCATTTAAGTTTATTTTCTTGTTTTCCACATAATTTTTAGATGTCCTAAAGGAAATAACTTATTCTCTCTATCTCTTTTTTTTCTCCTTAAGATAAAAGGTCCACTTTTGTCTACATTTATTTAAGAGAGTAATGTAAATTATCAGTTTGACTGTTTGGAACTAGAATTTAATTTATGTTGGAGATCATAGGGAAAAACATCCAATTTTTTCCTCTGTGCTGAAAAAAATTTGGATATTTATCTATAAATCCTACACTGAACACTGATTCTTTAGTCATGAATCTGATCCTCATCACACTGACATGAAGTTGGCTTATTTCTATTAAATCTGGTAGACTTGCATAATAGTAAGCATGGTGTGAGCGAATTAAAATTAGCTGTGGGCATTTACAGCAGGGTGAAATCCAGAATAACCCCTCATGGCCCATTGTGTTTACTCCCTGTGCTGAGTTGAACTCAATTTGTTTCTTTTATGTGAATAGTTTGCATAGCTAATGTAATGGAAGACTATGAACAAATATCATGTCATTTGACATGGGTTACAGATGAATTGAAGGTCATTATTTTTACCAATTTTTCCCAGCCTTTTTCCAGAAGAAGGGAAATAAGTACTTTCTTAGTTTGATTGGCTTATACTCTATCTGAAAAATTTTTGATATATGTATAATGGGCAGTTCTCTAGCCTAGTAACTGAGGAACCATCTGTTTTAAGTAGACATCAAGGATTTCCGTAGGCTGTTTTGGTTTGCAAAAGCATTGGCCACTGCACAAACTGTGGAGTGCATCACCTAATTTTAGACTCTCAGCTGTGTGAAGAGATATTTCCCCTTTTTAACTGTGATTGGGTTTAATTTTGGTTAGCTTTGTATATAAAATTACCATATTAAGATTAGTTATGGATATTTAAATATCATGCATCTGATATAAAAGAGAAAATTGAATTATAGTGAATTTGTTGCAAAGAATTTCAATTTTCAGTTTCCTAGTTACAATGAATGTGATTGACAGTGCTGTTCTAACTGTATAGATTCCAAAGATGCATTTTACAGCCAAAAAAATTTGTTAAAAATGGGGGTTAGCTTTTTTTTCTTGTTTTGTAATTGTTTTGCAGTTATCCTGGAAACCATTTATTAAAAAAAGATATTTCCTTTTTTATGCATTCTGCTCTGTTGAATTTAACCCACTAGAAAAAGAGGCTACAAAAGGCCAGTTCTTATGTCCTTTCAAAAAGGACAACTGAAAAGAAGGAGAAAAAACCAGACCACCAGAACGTAGATAACAAACCTGAATTGGCAGAGAGGTGAACACTTTATTTATGGTTTTTCTACATAAGACAATGTCTGTGGGAGCCTGTGTGGGACTCCGAAAGAGGAACATGGGTGGAAAGGAGCTGGGATTAATTCACTTTTTGCAGCTGTCTTGGTTGATACCTACTGGTAAAACTTCCTTAGCTCCTTATGAGAAGAAACTTTAACTCTTTTTAATTATTTTTTTTCCTAAGAAACTATGTCTCCTATTTTTATTTTGTCTACCCTGCAGTAAAAGGAAAAGATAGATAGATCCTCAGAACTTGTTTGTTTGCTTGTTTGTTTCTTTCTTTCTTTCATAAGAAATAATCAATATTCAACCGTTTGAGTTACTAATTCATTAGATTGCTTTTTTGGTTTTATTTCTTCACATAATCTGGGGAAATGAAATATCAGTGAATTATATTAATCCTGAGGAGACTGAAGCTGATTTAGAGTACATGATGCATAGCTTCCTATTCACATATTTTTGCAATGTGTCGAGGTTTGCTTTAAATAGGTGAAGACTCTAACTCTGGAAAACACCTCAATTTCAGAAAGTATATTTGAGGATTTTCTTAGCTTTAAGAAAAGTACTTGAGCACCTGGAGAGTCAGTGGGGCTGAGCAGATGCCTCAAGTAAGGCCCATGAGAAGGACGTTTATGTCCTGTCTCTGCACAACTTGACCATCAACATGATGAGATTTGCACTTCCTGACCCCAAAGCTGTTGTACACACTGCCCTGATATTTGCAGAAAGTGTGGGGCAGTTCAGCCACCACATAGTTAGGGTATGCATTTAACTATTAGTTAAAAATAGTCATCATTGATGGGCAAATCCCTTTCTTGCAACCTTCACAGTTTCACTTGAGATACAGGAGTTAACAGATGCACATGAAAAATACTTTTTAAAAAAACCTTAAACAATAAGATATAAGCAGGTTTTTTTGGTCACCTGACCTTTCTACTAACTATAGATCCATCTCCTTCAGGACTTGTTAAAAAACCCTCAAAACTTCACCACTTCAAAATGAGGAAATTTCCCCTCTCCCACAGGTGTGATTGATGTCTGCACATGACTAAGAAACAAAGAAATTTCTTTTGTGGCTATCCAAAGATATAATGATTTTAGGAACTGCCCCCTTAACTGAGGAAGAAAGTATGAGTTTTATGTCTGTACAAAAGGGATTTTCCTAAAAGGATTCATAATGTGCTTCTAATCCTCTCAAAAGCCCATGGTAAGACTCTCCTATAGGCACAACTAGAAAAGATACGCTGGTTATTTTTATCTTTCTAAGTTTGCTGTATTTTGACTGATAATTATTTAGGGAACTTGGCTGTACAGGCAGAGGTGGACAAAAAGTAGTCTCTATGAAATAATTTAACACTGTCCTAAATTCTCTTGAAGCAGTTTGTTGGGTTTTTTTTTAAATGTGTGCGTATTGCTTATCGAGAATGCAGGATGCAGAGGTATGATATGAACATTTTACTGCTCTTCTGCTGGAAACTACCTTATCACAGAGGAGTCAGTTTAGAGTAACATGACCAGTCACTTTTACGTGGATAAAATCAGTATTTGAAGGTGCATCATATATCCTGTGTATTTCAGAAAACATCAAGGGTCTTTCTCTTTTATCCAACAGTTTCTGCTAGTATATATTAAAGAGGAGATATTCCTTCCTGTCTTCTGGCTTTCTTCAGCCTGTTTTCACTCTCCAGTTTAAAGAGCCTCTTGTGAGATCCTCTTGGTTTCTCCTTTCAAATCTGTTTGCTTTTTGCACCAAGTTTCTTTCAATTCTTTTCATTCACCTTCAGAGTAGGGGTGGTTAAAGTCTGGGATCACAGCCTGCACCATGCAGCCCTGAGCTCCAGGGTGAAGGGCATTGGGCTCTGGCAACATGCAGATCTGTATGACTTTCCAAAGCCATCAGATCACACCTTAAAGAAAATTTCCGTTCAGAGCCTATCATAAACCATAAATTAAAAAATGCCATTGCAAAATTATGTGAAAGCAAATAATTGTAAAAAAGTCCCCATACATATATTGGGGTTGACTGCAAAGTAGTATTCATGAAGTTTGATGCAAAAGCAGAGTTGACTGAGGTGAAAGTGAACATCATCTTCTCTATTAGAGAAGTAATTGTCTTTTACGAGGAAATAGAGGGGGTTTTTTTGACATGTGTCTCAACATTTCGGTGTTCAAACAGACCCTGAAATATTTTGTTCAAGACATTCTTGCTTGAGCTCAACACTCAGAGGTGTCTAGTCTAGTGTAAGACCACTAGAAACCACTGTGATTTTCCAACCTTGCTGAGTTATATTGCATATATTAAACCAGAGATGGTTTGTCCTGATTTGGGAAGTGAAAGTCATTCTTCCATTCAGGGAATGACCACTTTGAAGTTCAATAATTTGCACCCACCTGGAGCCTGGCCGAGTGTGGTTGGGCAGTGTGATGCTCTCAAGACAGCTGAATGCCTGGAGTGCTGTCCTGGTGCCCATCCCATGTGTGCCACCCCGTGCTCACCTCAGCACCCTCAGGATGCTCTGCAGGCTCAGGGTCAGCCACCATCTCTGGGGCCTGCGAGGTCCAACCATGCCGTGTGTCTTGGGGTGATTTTATGATGATACTTTATTCCCTAATCATCTGCTTTATGCCCAGAAAGGCTGTTGTAACTTCCAGATGAACCTGGGGGCAGGGCTGGAGCCTGGGAACCCTGGGTGCGGGCTCTGTTCAAACTCTCTCTCTCCCGTGCTCCAGACAGCGTGGATCACGGACGCTGCATTGTTCCTTTCGTTGGATTGGTTTTTTGCTGGCTTGGAGCAAGAAGTTTTTTGTTGCTTCCCTTCCCCTAGCCTGGAGGCTGTACCGGGAAGTCCCTTTGGCAGGTTTTTGGTTTTTTTTCCTTGAACTGTCCAAGTTTGTTGTTTTCTTCGGCCTGAGGAGCCTGTGGGGGCAGCCCCAACTGGAAAGAACCAAGAAAAAACTCCGGAAAGATTAACCCAGAAAAAGAAGAGACATTAAACTCCACCAACTTCGCCTGCTGCGAGGAGAAGACCCACACCAGAAATCCAAGAGGTTCCAGCTGCTGCGTGTACTCTTTTTCTCCCCCACTCCAGGAGACAAAGAAGTACAGCTGCCATCTTTGCCATGCGGCAAGGTGGGGTGTAAGGTTCAATTTTCTTTTTTCCTGTGCTTTGTGGCTATTTTGCTTTGTTCATAAACAGTTTTACTTTATTTTTTTTTTTTCACTTTCATCCCCTGGTATCCATTTCTTTCATTGGCAGAAGAAAAAGGAATTATTGAAGCCGTTTCCCTTTAGAAGAAATGCTCATTCCAGGGCACTTTCTCCTGAAATGTGTCTCCAAAACTGAGACACTGTGGGACCAGGATGCCCTGTGCAGAGCTCTGAGTGTCCTTCTGAAGAGGGAGGGTCATTGGTGGGGAGAGCATCTGTGGGACCCACCAGAGCAGGGGACGTGCTGTGTAGGTCACTTCCTGCCTTTCCTGCCACCCATGTTGCTGGGACAACTGGAACTCTGCTGAGGAGAAGTGTGAGGGTTCTGAAAGAGCTCTGGGTACAAAGGCTTGGCACAGATGGTGTAGGTAGTGATGTGTTCCAAGTTCTACTGTGACAGTTCTTTGCTGCTGTTGTCTTCTCCCTGGGACAGCTCTTGGTTTCTGTCCTCATCCCATTGAGACAGCTCTTGGTCTGTGTCACCTGACAGTGCACACCCATGATGTTTTCTGAGTTCGGCTTTTCCACTTGGCCCTCTCTCTGCAGGGACTCTGCCTTCGATGGAGTCAACTGCTCCTCTCAACTTAGTGTTGTCAGCAAACGTAGTATACCTTCAAATGCTGCATCCAAGTCATTTATGAACATGTTGGAAGAGCACACGGGCAAGGATGGAGCCCTGTGGAACCACGCTAGTAACAGGTCACCTGTCGGATATCATCCCATTCACTGTAACCCTTTAAGCCACTTGTTCAACCATGCAATGATGTGTTTATCCAGCTTTGTGCTGGACATTTTATCCAGAAAGACATTGTGAGAGACGGTATTGAAAGCTTTACTGAAATCCAAAAGATTCAATGGCATCCCTTGGTCAGCTGGGTGGAGAACCTTGTCTTAAAATGAAATAAGTTTGTCAGGCAGGACATTCCCCTCATGAACCTCTGATGGCTGTGACCAGTGCTTGCTTTGGCTTTCAGGTTCTTTTCAGTAACTTCCAGAATAATCTTCTCCATAATTTTAACAGTCACTGAAGGGAGACTGACAGGCCTGTAGTGACCAGAGTAATTTTTCTTACCCTTCTTAAAGGGGCAAGAATTTGCCAGCTTCTGATCAACAGGGAACTCTCCAGATTACCAAGACTCTTGAAAAATCATTGAGAGTGGTCTCATGACCTCTCTTCCCAGGCAGCTATATGACAGCCAAACCTTTTTCACAATTTTAATTTTTAGGTTCAACTGTGTACTTCAATGCACTGTTATTTCAACACTCAGTGGTGTTGTAACTACACCAAAGGGAAAATGACCGGATGGGTGAGAAAAGGCTGTTATTGGGGTTTCTGGTTTTTTTTTGTTGTTACTGTTGTTGTTGTTGTTTGTTTGTCTTGTTTTATATATTCAGTATGTTTACCTGAATTACCGTCTTCTAGCAGACATCTCTGGTTTCCTTGCATCTTGCTTTACCAAAGGTATTTTACAAGAATCAGTCATTAAGCACCGCCCACACAATCATGACAATTCCTGTAAAGCTCATCAAGTACTATAAGGTGCAGGGCTTTTAGTTTTAGTTTTAATGTGTTGTAGTGTAGAATTAAAAAAAAAAAAAAAATGTTTTAAAGAATCCTTAGGTTTTAGTCCCCAAGTACAGCAGCAGGAGATGTGTGGTTAATGTGAAGGATGATAGAAAATGGAATGTATCTCCTATCTAGCAGGAAGATTTATAGATTGGGTAAGATACCAAGAGACAAACCAATTGTGTAATTGAGATAATAGGAATAAAGCATTCTGTGAAGTTAGTGAGCTGTTTTTACAAATGCTTGTGCAAATACATTGTATTTAATTCCCTGTTACCTCTTCAAATTGTGTTTATGTACATCTCCAAAATACATTCTCTGCTTCCTTATTTGAATTGATTGAACCAGCTTTTTTCATTTATATAAATACACTTCCTGTGTTGTCACAGAACAAGGGAAAAACATCTTCTCATGTGAAGCAAAAATTTGCCAGGGAAATGTGTCCCATGAATGAAAATGAATAAAAAACTACAAGCATCAACAAAGTTTGAAATTAATTAATACATTTATTTTTTGGTTTTGACCACTTGGCTTTTTTTAAGGGTCATTTTAACTGATAGGGCAGTGTATGAGTACTTCATAATTAACAGCCCATCCCCATACTTTTTCCTCTTTTCTTATGAAATACTATAGGTTACTATAAAACTGAAATAGATACATGAAATTGTTTGTCATATACTCAAAGTACCAAGTATATGTATGATTTTTAACATGCATTAATAACAAAGATAGTCCAATTTTCCATCTTAAATCCACAAGAACATTCCACTGATGCTCTTGTGGAAGTTGCTATCTCTAGCTGGATTAAGGGCATTCAAGCACTGACTTACTTTGAGGGAAGAGAGTTGGGTTTTTGATGCAAGAGCTCCACTGGAATCTGCAGCTAAATTGCCAAGATCAGAACCCAAATAACAACTGTTAAGCAACTGACAATCATTAAAGAGTAAAACATTTAATCATATTGGAAAAAGAGGAACTCCATAATTGGCTTTTAAATTTGCAACCCATCAAATGTCAGCAAAGGGAAACCAGGGACGGGGATAATTTTGCCAAACATAGGCATTATTCTTGGCAATAATTCTTCTTATGCAAAGGTAGGCATCTGAAATAGGCCATATGACTCACACTCTGAAAGTGCCTATTAATGATGAGGGCATCCTAGGGTGACTGGCTCCTCCCTTGCTGCAGATGTCTGGCACAACTGAAGAGCCTCTCTGGTGTGACGGGCTGTACTTGACTCCCCAGCTTGGCTGCAAAGTGTTCCAAAGAAGGATTCATCTCCCTGAGCTCCAGCTTATATAAAAAAGGGAGACCATCACAGTCCATCACAGACTTTAGAGCTTTTGAGACTGCAATTTGCCATCATCATCAAAATTGTCTCTTCTGCCACTGTGTCTGGGCAAATCACTCTGGAAAGACATCACTCAAACACTTCCTTAGTGTTTAAAACCATAAACCATTTTCATTACATTATGGAAATGGATGTTGCTAGTCCACTCCAATTAAGAAATCATCTTTGTAGGATTGTTTCATTTTTTTCCTTTTTTCTTGAATGGCTGCATTATGTGTAATTACAATAACACATCTGCTCATTAAATGGGCACGTGAGACTCTGAAGAATCAAGGGTGTGGGCATTTGTTCAAAGTGACTGGCTTGCATCCATCTGACAGAGTGCTAGTAGGGCACAGCTGTTCTACGTGTTCACAGTTCCTTTGGCCACTCTCCACAGAGGAGTGGGAGATACAGCCTGCACAACTAAAGCATTTCCCATTTTTTTGTTTCCAGCAACTAAAAAAAAAGCCTCAAGTGGTGGTTTTCAAGATAAATCCCACAAATAAGAATGAATATTCAGGTAAAGATTAAAGATACATACACAGCTGTCTGAAATTAATATATTTATTTCCTATCATCTTTTATGTTATGTTTTTGCAAAGGCCATGGAGCATGACTTCAACTGCATAAACATTACAGCATCACTCAGACAATAATTTCCAAAGATGAACAAAGTTGTAATTTTGTTGGTTTTGTGCAAATCAGATTTGCACTTTGTTTCATTCTTTAATTTTCAGAAATGACTGTGAACACACTAGACAAAATTCTGTTCTTCCCTAAGGAAGGCAATTCATTCAGGGTAATCCCTCTCTATTGAACACAGTTTAAATATTTAGATAAAGAAATATTTTGTTAATTTTGTAAATTGTAGCAGTATAAATTACTGCAACCACAGAATCCTCTTCCATAGGTGAGATACTTTAAATAATATGTCTCTTAAAAGTTCATTGTTGACGTAATGGCCTCCTTGTTTTTGTTTTGTATATGCAGTATTTTTAAAAAGAGATGCATCAACAGCTTTGGAATTGAAGCTTTCTCAGTCAGTATAACAAAGGGTCATATTGTTGATGTGCAGGACTGTTTTTTCTTTACAGCAGAGTAACATTTGCTTTCCAACCATTTGGAAAGGAAATCTTGGGTGTTTGCTTGATTCAATCATGTGAAAGAGCATAAAATAATCAGATAAAAGATCATGTGGTTTTGGGCATCACTGAAATTGAGTGTTGAGAGGGGTGTATTTCTTTGAATTGTACATTTTACTTATTTCTTCATCTAATGTGGTTTTGAATATATTTGAGAGTATTAGCACTTTCATTTTTTAAGAATATTCAAATACTTTGTCAATGAAGTGTCTCTTGATGGAGAAAAATATTTGATAATATTTCAACAGTTCCACACTTTTCCTGCTTCTTTCATGAAGTCTAAAAGTCTGAAGATGCTAAACAGCAATGGGTACAGTTTAAAACTTCCAGTCATTGTTGGTTAGTGTTTATGCCCATTAAAACCAAAAGTGGTATTCTTTCCTGCAAACCTCTTTGCTCTCTTGCCTGACTATGGATGTGGCAACAGTTGCATGCAAAGAAAAGCTGGCATTGCATGCATTGCATGCACCTTTGCATATTTAAGGAGATTGGAAATCTATCTCTGCCTGAATTTCTCTCTGTGTTTTGCCAGAGTACAACTTGTATTATCCCACGTTGTCATTTTTTCCATCCTGTTATTTGCATACTCAGGTGATCTTCTTGAGCTGACTAACAGCAAATAGCTGTCAAAAAAAGATTTGTTGCTCTCATTTTAACTATCTTGAAGCGAGACATACAATTTAAGCAAGCTATTAAGTTGGCTATGTAGCACTCCTGTGATAAATGATTCCACCTCCTTGAACTTTGTCTTCTGGAGTTGTCTCTTTCTGTAACTGATAATGCCTAATTCTTAGGCAATCCAAATTAGTACAGATTTATCCCAGTGTAAGGGGGGCTAAACTCCACTATGTCTACAAATGTTCACGTAGAGGGACATTACTTAGACTCTGAAATTTTAAAAAAAGTGTGCGTAACTTCTTTATTTCCAATTTAAAAAAAATTAATTTATATAATATAAGAATATATGTAAATGTACACATATGCTTTTCCTGTCATGCATGCACTTGTATATAAACTTATCATTTAGTAATACCAACGTGTACAAACACAGATGGGAGGGGATGTAATGCAAAATGTAGCAGGTAGCTCTTTTCCATAAAATGGTAACTGTAAGACCCCAACTTCTGTCTGTAAAGCATTACTGGAATTTCCTTCATTTTCCCTTCCAAAGTATATAGTGTGTAGCTAAGTGGCTTTTATCTGCTTGAAGATATTTATGTCACCAGTATGCAGTCTACTCAGCTGCAGTGAGTAATAGAAAGGAAAAATTAATGCAGAGAATACATGATTTGAATCAATGAAGAAAATATATGCTGTTTGGGGTGTTGTTTGCTTATTTCTGGTGAGGTCTTAGAATCAATTATGAGACAATATGATCCTTTCTATTTATTTATTTCTATTTTGTTTTACTGTGTTTTCAGGGAAATCCTAGGAGAGGAAAGTATCTACAAATGCCCCTTATGAAAGAACTTGAACTCAGGCTGATGGATACAGCTGGATCTGACCCCCCTAATCATGGCTTCACTTCAGCCCCTGCTCACTGTGTTACACTACTGGCTTGCCACTCATTGGTATCTTCTTATGGCATCATAGAGTTAAATATGTAATAATTCCTTTCTTCATTGGGTAAATAATCTCTGTTGACCTCATTGGTATCAAAACCTGTGCTGGCATATCTAAGGTTATTCGAGATATCTCTGTTCTGCACCCACTGCCCTTGCTTGCATGAATTATTTGTCTCTTGTCCTGTGACTTCATCAGTGATTGGAAAAATGCAATCTGAGTGCAAAACCCTCTCATTCTAATTGCAAAACAAGTGGGATCTGCTCTACATGGAAGTAACTGTCAAGGCAAATAAAAGGTATTGTTTCAGTGCTGAATTGCAATTAAAAATACTGTTGATTTTCCCCAGTTTCATTTTTCACTCCGATTTTTGGGAGAAGAGGAAGGAGAGATAGGAGATGATGTCTCATCAAACTCAAACCTTTCACAAGGGAGCACATGAAGTCTAATAGTGTCAACATCCCAAAGGAAGCTTAAGCTGGGTTAACCCCGCTGCTGAAAAGCATAAAGAAAGTATAGGAGCTGGCACATCTCAGGGAAGTGCAAATTGACAAAACTCAGAACAATCAAGGATGAGAAAGAGAAAACTGATAATTTAGTAAGAATATGTTGGATAGGTTCGTGGACAGCAGGAGACTGGATATTATTTCTCACAGTCTGTGCTTTGCTATAATGAGGAATATTGTGTAAGTTAAAAATACCTTTCAATTATGAAGAAAATTCATTGGAGGTCTATTATATGCAAGGATGCAAGCTCTTGTTCAGGATGTTCCTCAGCCACAAGATGCTGATAAAAAGTTAAAATACACTTGCCCAGTTCTTATGGTATTTCCTAAGCATCTGCTATTGACCTTGGCTGGAGATAGGATAATAGGCCAGATGGACTTTGGATCTGACTCACTAGAATCTGTTGTCATGTCCTTGAGGCACAAAGTAAATTCAGATGTCAACAGGGACAAAATGATGAATGGCATCCGGAAAGTGTTCTGTAAGTACAGTTGTATTGAGACAGATAACAAAGGGAAGGGTTGTTTCACTGCTCAGGAGATTAAAAGTTACCCTAACAACACTTCAGCAGAGGAGTGTAACTTGTTTTTCAGTTATTACTTGACTGAAATTAGTTATCATGGTAATCCCACCTACTGTAGGAAAAGAGCAAGTTAGGGAAGGTTTAGGTTAGTTTGCCTCTCCGGTGACAACAGGCTGAGAATGTTGTGGTTGTTCAGCCTGGAAAAAGCTTTGGGGAGACCTTAGAGCCACTTCCACTACCTAAAGGGGCTATAAGAGAGATCAAGAGGGAGTTTTGACAATGGTGTGGAGTAATAGACAAGGGGAAATGGCATCAAACTGATTTAGATTAGAGATTGTGACGACTGATTGCACAGACTCAGACCGGCAGGGGTACTGAGACATTTATTGCGAGAAACAAGCTGGTTTTATACACTTGGAGACACAGTATTTCCTAACATGGTATTTTTCACTAAGTGACCTATCACACATTGCCATGTTGGCAGCACAGTTTCATAATGTCCTTTTGTGGGGTGATCACCAGCTGTTCACTCCTCCAGCAGGCTCCTCTCCGTAGGGCGTCTGCCCTGGGCATTTCTTCCCCCAAGGTCGGGCGGAGACAAACTCCTCTGTGCTGCCACAGCTTCTTGCAGGCTCGTCCCACAGCCTGTAGCTCAATTCTATCTTATCTTCCTCTACAGTATTGGGAAGAAATTCTTTACTGTAAGGGTTGTGAGGCACTGGAACAGTTTGCCCAGAGAAGCTGTCCTATCCATGCAAGTGTTCAAGGCCAGTCTGGACACGGATTTGTGCAATCTGGTCTAGTGGAAGGACACCAGGGCAGGGGAGTTGGCACTAGGTAATCTTTAAGCTTCCAGCCCAAACCATTCATGACTCTACTAGTTTTTTAAGTCACCGAGGTTGATGAATTTTGCCTTTGAGGTACTTGACAGTTGGCTGAAAAGATTTATCTGTGATCTTGGAGGAGTCAAGGAGAACAGGCATTGGTGACACTTATCCAGTTCAAATATCAGCATGTGCCATTTCTTTAACAAAACCTTCAAAGCAGAGTAGATGCTGTGATCGTACTGCAGGATCTAGCAGGAGATGAAACCAAAACAACAAGAGAGATTTTAAGCTTTCAAAATTGAAACAGAAATGTGGGGGAGGGGAAGTGGAAATCACAAAAACTGCTTTTTTTGATTGTCCCCTTGAAAGTTTGTTCATGTTTCTGCATTCTTTCCTCTGATGAATTTTCCTCCCTCCATTACTCATTCTGATGAATCTTTGTGTTGAGTTCAAGGTGTAACATCCATGAAGTGCTGTGAGAGGTGTAGGAAAAACAGAGCTTATATTTTTTTTATCAGCATGGTGGCAAATATAGCAGACTCCCAAGAAACAACTAAAAAATTGTATAAATTGGAGATGATTACAATTGTCATTAACAATAATAATGAATTAGCATGTGGTTTTTATTTAGGATCTCTAAAAATGATACCTATTTATGTCAACGTGATTGACACAAAACCAAACCTTTTTCAGCAGCATAGTCAATTCCACAGTCAATGTCTTCCAATTTCTTGCTCTTTCAATAATAATAGTGCCCAAGATTAAATTTTGTATATTGCATGCTGAGATTTAGGAGCTGAGAACATTTAGGAACCATTGAACAATGGTAAGTGTTGGAGTCCACACATTGACATGCAAAGCCACTTTTGCCAGCTTACTTCTTTCAAATAAAATCTGTGGAAACCAACAGCTGGTCAGAAAGTCTCACAGACGTTGACTTGGACACAGTTATTATACACCCTTGAGAATTTGGTTTGTACCCGTGAGAAGTTTAGCATCAACAAGAGGCGAGAAACCAAAACAACAGATGAAGAATGCACAGCTGCTCTAGGGAGGCTGTTATTTGCTGTCTTGGTTTGAAAGACAGGTGCCTGCTAAGAGAGGTTGAACCCTCCCTTAGAGCAGAAAATGTGACCCTCCTTCCCTCCAAATTATTTGAACTTCGAAATCAAGGGCTCTCAGGCAGAGGTATGGGGAAAAAGGAATAACAGTTTTTACTAGTATATATATAGCAGAGTAAACAAGCAATACCAAGGATAACAACAAACAAACAAACCCAGAAACCAGTAGCAGGTGTCCTTTGGGCTGCCACGCACTTTCCTGTGGTGTAATCGCGGTTGCAGCAGCAGGGGCGCTGTGGAGCTCC
>VZRO01005113.1:336390-367371 GCA_013397915.1 Daphoenositta chrysoptera | reverse complement strand
TTTTTAAATAAAGTAAATCCATAAATATCCTCTTAGATGCAAATGCTAGGCTAATTGATGTGGTCTGGCATTGTGATCAAAAATAGAAGGCAGCTGTAAAGCTAATGGGTGTGCAGCTGCTTTGCTTCATCAAAGGGTTATCAGGCATCTGGAGTGCTCGGGTGAACGTGTCCACTGCTTTTTATGTGCTCTTCTTACACTGCAGATTGAGGAAATCCAAAATCCATTCAATAGTGTTGCTGGGAACTTGGCCTAGCTGCTGTAACATTTATACAGGCCTTCAGCTGCTTTAAAATGTCAGCTTGCTCATGACCAAACTGTCCTTGAAAATGCTGCCGTTACACGTGAAGGCAAAAGTTTTTAGAACTTTTGTTTACTACAAAGCAACTGGCAGAGAAAGTGTCAGAGGATGAAGGTCCACAAAAGAGAGCAAATATTTTGGTGGCTGGGCTCAGCAAAGGGGACTGGCAGCTGTCTGGGAGAGGACAGGAGAGAGAGGAGACGCTACAGTCATCAGTTTCTCTGGCTGGAGTGTTCTTCAGTTCTGTTCAGTGCATTGCCTTAATCAATATTAGGACCCTTCCAGATTCTAATTATCAGTTCCTTTTGCCAGCTTCATTTCCCACATAAGTTGTAAGTTGAAAGCAAACTTTTATCAACACAAGACATAAACTGCAGATCTCTGTACATAATATTTTTAAAGAGAAAAGTGGATGTGTGCATAGAGCTTACTCTGCCTTTCCAGATATCATTTTGTGTAAACACATCAAAACTTAAATTCATATTTTTTCTAAAAGCTTTTTTTTGGGCACACATATATTTACATTTGACTGTCAAGTGCATCTTCCAGTGATTGTTATTTATCTTGGCTTTTATAAGTTCTTCCATATTTTACAGTTGCCATTGGTAGAAGTAAAATTTTAAATTATGTTTGGAAATCAGCAGTGCAGATTGCTGAGAGGAAAGACTGAGCACTCTTCGTTGCAGAAGCATTTTTCCCCCTAAAACCTTTTTTTCTACAGACACAAAGCACTAAAGTCTAAAGAAAAAAACCCAGTTCTGCAGAAACTTCAAACAGCTTGGTTAGTCACAGTACATGAAAAGAGAACCTCAGGAGGTTAATGGACAGTGTGTGGTGTTGTCTTCACTTCTGTAGTTAGCTGTGCCAAGAAATAGGGATGACTGCTTGGATCTGTGAAGGATTTATGAAAATGCTATTCCTGGTATGAGAAGCAACTGCATCCTAAACCAAATTCACAGTCACAGGAAGGAAGAACATGCACGAATTGATGCCAAACAGTAGCCATGGATTTTGTTGATTTGCTGAGCTCTCTTTGCTGCCAGCACGGTGTTTTGTCAGGGCTCTGTGATTTTGTGGAGAGAGGGATGGATACATAATTTTGATGTGGAAGTGCCTTTCAGGGGTGCTTGCAGAGTGTTGGGTTATTCCACAGCTCAGCCCCTGCTCCTGGCACGGTTGGCTGCTGAGGCTGTGCCCTCAGAGCCTGCCATGCCTGGCCAGCGGGACTGCGAGCACTCTGATGTACTTTTTAAAAAGTTAAAGTGAAAAAAAATTAAGTGAAACTTTAGGACGAGAAATTCTTAAGTAGCAGCAAAACAAACACAACAGTGGTGAGAGATGTTGCTACATCCAGGGCAGTTTTTCAGAGGATAGTAAGAAAAAGCAGACATCTTTAGGAAATCAGAGAGTTTCCAAGATATCATAAGTCTGAAGTCCTTGGAGGCCAGGCAGACTTAGTGGAAGATGATAAAAACTTTGAAAAGCTGACTCAGAAAGTTCTGCTTTTTGCTTTATGAATCTTCTGAAAAACCAAGAAAAATGAGGAAGAGTTTAATTTTCTTTCTGCTGGAGAGAAATAAGATGCAAAATATTGATACTTGTGAAAAAAGAAAAACCTCAGTTACTGTAACTTGTAAAATGGTGGCTTGTTTTACAACAATTAATACCAAGGAGTTTTTCTGTAGTCAAGAGGAAAAAGAGTGTATTTGTTTGTACAGTATATGCAGAAGGAAATATTTTCATGGATACATAGGCTCCCTTAAGAGTGAAAGGCTGCAGTAATCTACAGTTATGCTGATCCTCATTGAGCCAAGTGAGAAGGGGAAGGAAGCCTCGGATCACTGTGGAATTTGTACCTAGGAATCTAATTTATTGAAGAATCTCTTGGGTTTACCATACATGGGTGGAGTAATTTTAATAGCAAACCCCCCTGGCAGGGAAAACTAAGGAAGGGCACTTTTTGTGCTACCTGGTCATCTGATTTTCTTTTAAGGGCAGCAGCCATCCAGCATACCATGCCAAGGGGATGCAGGTGTTGCAGGAAAAAAAGGAAATCAAGCAATTTAATTCACCTCTAAGCTTATTCAAGCAAGTGATAGACAAGAGGAATGTTTATTAACATGTTGAAAAAGAAAAAAAAAACTGTTACAATGAGCATTGAGATAACTGTTTAATTTAAGCAAGTAGAAATGCACAAAAACAAAACCAACCAACCAGCGAAACAAAAAAGAACCCTAAGCTAAAAAACTACAGCCCAACACCAACTGTTAATGATGAATAATTGTCCTTCTGCTAATGTTATGAAAGGTGCTATTGACTAAAAGTCTTATCAGTTTCAGTTCCTGGGTAATAAAAAATGTGTGAAAAGTGTTAAATGTTACTGTATTTTGCAGGGAACAGAAAGCTTGTAGTCGCCTCTGCTGATGCAGTTGCACTCTTGGGTAGAGCAAATTGCATTCAGCATTTTTGGGGCTGGGTGAACTCTGATGTGAGGAAATCTTCTGGCCTTACTTTGTACCACTCATTTCTGTGAAGAGCAAGGACCTGCTCTAACTTCATGAATGTAGGTATGAGTGCTGTGAGACATCTTTGACATCTTTGCCTGTATCAGCCCCAAAAAAAAGAGATTGGTAGAGCTTTGCTGAATTAGCTTGACTTTAATTAATAGTGCTAATAATTTCTATTCCAATTAATATTGCTTGTAACTGTCAGAGACAAATAATACAAAATTGTATTCAAACACATTAACCAAGCCAGATAAAAATCTTGGCCTTTTGAATTTGCAGGGTAGTGAACATGTACACAGTGAATGCTCTGTATTGTGCTGGTTTTGTTGTACAGGTTCAAAAGTAACTTAAAATCTTTTCTTTTTGGACTAAGGATGTCTTATTTAGATTTGAAATGTGTTTTGAACATAAATTGGCTCTAGTGAAATGTGGGGATACTGTCATGATGTTCCTGGATTTTTACATGCTGGATTCTGGTAAAAACAGTAGGCAGATTATATTACTTTATTTGATGGAAAAGTCAGAAGATTTTTCTTACTTACCTGAGAATTTAGGAAAAACCCCTTTAGGAGTTACAACAGGGTCATGAGTAAATCAGGTGCATAACAGCTCTTTGTGATATTCATAAATGGGAAGTTTTTTATTGTACTGCTTTTTTTCCCCCTCCATTTCCTATCAAAACTGACCTCTCACATAGTAGATACTACCAGTATTTTGAGCGAGACCTGGAGATTTTCACTTCTTAGTGCTTGCTGAAAGCCAGGGGCCAGTTAGAGGCTTTCTCTAGAGATAAGTGAATGAGGCCATGGATACAAAACAACCCAAGGCTTCTGGCTAAGCATGCAAACACCACAGATAATTTGGGAGGGTTTCTTTGGTTTTTTTCCAAAATCCTCAGTCATTCCCTTGTCTCAAGAGACTTTTTTTTCTGAAGGAATTCTTTAAAATTACTCTGTTTAATCATAGAGTTGGGGAGAGGCTTGATGGAGTTTGTAGCAGATATTCCTGTAAGGGAATTATAGTCATTTGTTGCTTAGTACTGTAAATCTCAACAGATAGAACAGCTGTTTACTTTGATACTGCATTTATTTGGCACTGCACCAAAGTGTGGTAAAACCTCAGTTTCCCTCTGAACTCCTTTATGTTCTGCAAGGCAGGGTGTCAGCATTGTAGGGCTGGTGCCTTGTGTCTGGCATAATTGGTACTGAAGTTTTTAGTATTCTGTTTCCAGCTTAAGGGGGGCCTTTTTGTTATCAGGATCTTTGCATTTCCTCTCTTCTCCAGTCCCCTTGTGTCCCTCCCTTCCTCAGAGATTATATACCAAGAATAAGAAGTAAAATGGAAAATTGGGTGTTCAGCAGGCAGTAAAAACAGAAGCATGCTTTTATGTTCATCAAAAAAAGATCTGTTGGGGAGCCAAGTCACTGACCTTTTCTTCTCACCTATCATGGGACTTGCAGGCAGAGCTGTGCTCTCTTCATGGTGAACTTACCTGCTGTGAGGAAGTTTGCAGACATCTCCTGTGAGCACACACGGGGCTCACTTCAGCCCTGGGATGTTGGTCTTGGGTCCTTTATGATCAACCCACCTTTCACTGCAGACTGTGTGAGGTTTTTTAAGACCCTCTCCTTCCTACTGAAGCCTCTGCAGACACTCCACAGTTGTGACAGTCACAGAGGACTAAACAAGGTGCTTCTTGGTCCAACTTTACCCATGGTTTACGTGTTGGGTGCAGTCCAGGGCTGGGCTCATGGTGGAGCTCAGAGAGGAAGGCTGTGCCTAAACCAAGCTCTTCCTCCACCTCCTCCCCAAAACCCTCCAGGACCAGCATCACCCAAGTGCTCTGCTGCCAAAGCTGCTGAGAGCCAGCTCAGAGACACCAAGGCAAGTCAAGGGGAGGGGTGACTGGGGAGGAAAGAGGGCTGAGAGGGTGGTGCAGGAGCCCTGCTGTTTTCAGCACTCTTGCCCACAGAGGATCCATTAGGATTCCAAACACAGAACCATTTTTTCTGAGATGGCAGCACAGCTTTCTGAGCCTTAAGTGGCTCATAAGGGGCATGTGTTGTGCTGTTTTGGTCTTTGAGGCATGATGCATACATTACTTGTCAGACTGTGATACCCTTTAGGGCTTTGTGGTTATAGGTTCATCAAGTGAGGCCTATTTTATTTAGCAATCAGCACTTTAATTGCACATAAACCTCTGTATCTGTAGCTCCTGCAGCAGGCATCTCTATTAAGAAGCCTTAAGATGTCATAATATTTGAAAGAGAAAAATATGCATTTTTTGCTAGGACCTGTAATTTAAGTAGCAAAATAATTGGGTAGGAAGCATCTCTTATCTATTGTTGAATATGATGTGAAAGACAGTTACAGCTTTTCAAACCTGGCTAAAACTATGCTATCCTAGAATATCTGTATGGATCTAATTTAGGCAGCTGTCAGACAGAAATATTTTAGATTCTATATATTGTCTTGCAGAGGGGCTGTGGCTGTTTCCAAAGACTTTTTTTATTGCATGAAGTGAGGGGAACTTGTACAGCACAGTAAATACTGTGGAGATGTTTGAACCATTAATTGGTTCCATGAAGAAGATATTTCTAATAGAGGGAAGGATAAGTTTGGATGGACTTTAATCATTCTTACAGCATCCTTGAGAGAGGAATATCAGAAACTCTAGGAGGTCTGTTACTTCAAATGTTGGTAACCTTCCAGGTTACTGTAGGAAATACTCGTCGCCATTTCAGGGGCACTGGGGGTTTGGGTGTACAAATTTTATTTTATCTTCTTTTTTATTAAAGTGCACATTCAAAAATCCTCCCTACCTAGCCTGATTGCCAGCCTGGGGCTTTAGCATTTTGCCTAGTGTCCATTTTCCTGCTTTGACACTCACCCACTGTGTTTTGGATGAGTTTGTCATTATGGTTTGCCTGAGCTGAGCTGCTCCACCTGATGGTGGGAACAAGAACGTGCCTTCTCTGTGCAGTGAGGTTTTATTTGAAAAACTGTGGCCTAGGGGAAGCATTTAATGCTGTAAGTGTATGCTGTGTGCTGCCTTAATCCAGGAGACTTACTAATGATGTTCTGTCCCCTTTATACCCGAATGCAGAGCAGATAAGGTGATGTAAACAAGCTGCACACAGATCTTGAATCCACAGTTTTCTTTCATGATTCGAGTGAGATGCCCTAGGGGGTTACTTTAGTGTATACAAGTGCTTCTCAAGGTCCAGGTGCTGCCAGAACCTGAGATGCAGCTGTGATCTGCAAGAAATGCATCTCTGAAAGGAGCTTTTCCTGCTCATGCACAGAAAGGGAATTGCTACTACTTGGCATCTGTTGATTTGGTCATGTTCTTACCACCCAATGCAGAAATATTTCATGGTTGAGCATGTTGTGTACAAGACCTTGCCCATATGGTATTTTCTGTCTCAAATCCACTTAGTTGCTAAGAAAAGGTGGTAAAAACTAAAGAACTCAGAAAGAAACAACCTGCTTACAGGAAAAGATTTTAAAAGCTCTCTTGTGGCATTGAAAGAGAAATAATCACATAAATCTCATGAAAACAGCAAAGAAACAGGAAGAATAACAGAGCTTAATCTTCCCAGGTCTTTTAGTTTGCCCACCTTTTTGCAGTGCAAGAGTCTGTGGATGCATGCTGCAGTAAATTTCTCTCTGGCATCTTCCACGTTGCCCTAAGATATGGGAGTGTTTTCCATGTGATAGCAAAACTTATCACCTCTGGATGATCATGTCTTCAGCCAGGAAAGCAAAAGGTACAATTTGCTGTTTTGAGCTAATGTGGCAGGGATGAAGGATGGATCCTATATGGAAGAATGCTTATTTATATATAATGGCACATGCAAGGAACCTTCTTTAAAATATTTGAGCAGCCTGAGGTCAAAATTTCCTGTGCTATTGAGAATGTAGTGTGAGATCTGACCATCCAAGCATGAGCTGGTTACATTCAGTCTGCATTCCTGCAAAAGTGAGGTCGTGGGGTACCAAAAAAACCAGACAAGTTGCTGTAATTAATGATGTGAAACTCTGAGAAGTCTCCTTGTTGTATTCAGCTTTCATAGCCTCTATCAAAAAATGCAAATTTTAAGCTGTTCTTGTCTTTTTGTCCTTCATTTGTATTGAACATCTACACTTAACATTGCACAAAGTGGTGTGTGCAGACCTTTGTTTTGTTTTTTCTTTCTTTCAGACACCCTGGCTCTGGAATACCAGGCAGTGCTGGAGCGGGTATCCATATCAGGTAAAAGTTACAGAGCTGTCTAAAAACAAGCACGACACTTCTGCAGAGCTCTGTTTTTATTATGGTGGAGCTTTGTGCCCCAATGTTTGTGTGAATGGGCTACTCAGCATTTCAGAACGTTGCCAGTAGATACTTCCCATCTTGCTTGAGTTTAAGATGGGAAGAATGAACATAGCTGTCACACCTGAATTCCACACATTGAATTCCAAAAGCTACAGAGAAGAGTTTGGGAGTCTAAGGAGTTTAAGGAGTCTAACCTGTCTAGGGTGTATTTTCTTTTTTATTTTTTATTTTTTCCCCTGAAGAGCAGGAAAAGGGGGAAAAAAGCAGTTGCCAGACTGGAAAGTGTGAAGAAGAGTATTTTCCAAAAGACACACGAATCCCTGTGACAGTGAAGAGGGTTTGGATGCTGCTGTTCTGGAAGGTTGTGTAGCTGGTGGAAATACTTCAGTGGAGACAGTTCAGCAGAAATCTTGATCTTAGAAAAGCTGAAGGGATCTGGTCATGTAGCTCCAGAAGAAATAATGGCTTAAATTCCACCCAGAGACTGAAGGGTGAACTGAACAACATGAGGGAAGCAGCAGCAGAAATGGAACGGGGGAAGTGCTGAAACTCAATCCCTCAGGAAATTTAGATACATTTGTCTTAGATTGAATGGTTCCAGTCACTGGTGCCTCTCAGCCCTGTTTCCTACTGTTTTTGTGTTATTACATGCAACAAGAGGTTGACTTAAAACAAAAGGCCATGAATTACTGATTGAAGAATATACCTTTACTAGACTTAGCAGAAAAAAAAGGTCATTTAGAAGGTTGGTTACAACTTCTAGAGTGTGGGAGCTAAAATTACTGTACCTAATATCATTCTAGTAGTGGTGAGGGTCCAACATAAAGCAAATTGTCAAAGTCATTATGAAAATCATTGTCTTGAAGATAAAAATGTCTCCTGGGTGCTAATCTGGGCTAAATACTGAGTTTTCCATTTGTTTTGTTGGGTTTTTTCCATAACTATGTAAAATTTCTAATCTTTTTTTGCTATAACTCCTTTGCAAATTACTCAACAAAGCACTGCAGAAATCCAGCTGGACTTTACTGTAGATACAGTCAAATGGATCATTTGGGTGACAACACAGCCATAAGCACAGGTTAACCTAGTGAGGTTAAGTCTATTGAGAACTAAAACCTAACATTTGAACTAAGTTAAACACTATTGATACAAAAAGGAATCCGTGACATCTTCAGAATTACCCTACACTATCACTATGTATGGCTGTAGAAATACTAATGCTATTGTTAATAAAGCAGCTGACAGTCTTCATTTTTTACTAAAAATATTCCCCAGAGAGTTCCCTGGCAATAATAATAGTTGCAGTACATTGCAAGCTCTTATTTTCTTTCTCTTTTTAAATTACATGTGATTAGAAGTCTATTGGCAGTCTCTCTAGTCTCTCTAACTCAGAAAAGGGTTATATTGGCCCAAGAAATGGCTTTACAGGATAGATTTTGAATGTACACATTTTTTGTAAAGCACAAGCATATGTCTATACTAAAATAACACCCACAGAGCATTTCCTGGGAATGCAAGGACTGGCTTTCAGCTGCAAAGAACTTGCCTGCAAAAGGGAATGGGAATAAAAGGTGCCACCAAAATACCTCTTGCCAAAGGAAAGAGCTCCTACCCTGCTCGGTGCAGGCTGCTCTGGGGATGGTTCCTCTGATCCCTGCAGAGATGCCCTCAGGAGCTGCCCCTTGGCCAGTGTCCCTCTCTGTCACTACCACAGCAGACATGACTACCACGGAGGCACATTTGAATTAGAGCAGCTCTAGGACTGGTTCTCTCAGGCTGAGGTCCAAACAGTTTGTGTGCCACCAGTTACCTTCTTTGAAGTTACCCCAGGTTGGTTTTGGTTGGATATTATTGTTTTTATTTCTTTTCCTTTGAAACAACTCTGTATCCGTGTTGTATATCAGACAAGATGCTTGGATACATTTATTTTATTTTCTTCTTTCCAAATGTTAGTGTGTGCCCAGAAAATCGTTACATTCTTGAAACGTAGGCATTTCTATTATAAAGAGCCCTGCTCAAAGCTCACATTTTTGTCATGAGCAGATGAGATTATAAACTAGCATTACTGTTTTCCTAGTCTAGTCTAGCATTCGTTTTTTGCTATGCTTTAAACCCACATTACTGACATACAGCAAGATGTTTCAAGTAAACTTTCAAAACAGACTTAGAAATACTCAGAATTTAGTTTGCTCCGGGTTCCAAATGGATAACCTCATAATTTTTGGTATTACAGTATTGCCAGGACTAAAACATTAGAAGAGAGTACGTTGGGGAGCTTTATATTTCCAGAGCCATCAAAGTCTGAAAGAGGCAACCATCATAGTTTTTTTTTTTACATAGGATGCTTATGTACAATTCAATAATCCCCTGTGATTAAACACTCTCCTCTAGACCACAGCTGCCTGGAATGTCAGTGGGACTCTGTTAACCTTTTCTCATCTCCATCTTTCAGCCACTGATGCCTGACCTTCATTATTACTACATAGTTGAATTGTCCTTCTACTGGTCCTTAATGTTTTCTCAATTCATTGATGTCAAAAGAAAGGTAAGAACAGTGAGACTAAAAACACCAAAAGCTTTCAGATTTAACATATTGTTCTTGACCTGAGGAATACCTGTATTACATGGGCAGTGAACTGGAAATACAGTTCTTCCTCGTGTTCAACTCTTGTAGATATTAATCACTGAGAAACTGTGATTGTCTTACTCTGCTCCTTGTTACCATAAGTGGGGTTTTTCTGCACAGGGGAAGAAGAGCCTGGAGCAAATACTGAAGGGCAAATAGCAGAAGCCAAAAGAACCTTCTGCTTTCACACAGTGACTTGAATGGAACTGAACAGGTAGTATCTGGTAGATGTACTGGTTGTTCTAAGAGTGAAATGATGAAATACCAAGAAAAGAGCAAGACTGCCTCATAAATTCACAATATCACTTTGTAAGATAAGACCTAAGAGGGCTTTCAATTTTTTTTACAAAAGGACAGTGAAAACATTTAATATTAAAAGATGATGTTATATTTAATTTTACCCTTACAGTCACGTAGTTGAGCATTGCTATTAGAGGGCTGTTAATGAAAAAAAAATAAGGCTCTGTTCAAATAGAAATATTTTTCCACAATCAATAGCAACCTGTTCCATATTCCAAGTTCTCTCCTCCCGGGAGAATCCTAGTCCATAGCAGAACAAGCAGCACAACAGTTATTCTATAATAATAGTCTGTAGAGCTATTCTTGTAGGAGCTTTAATGGTTCAAAATTAAATTTTTTAAGAATTTGAAAGGATTTTGTAATACCTTTATGCACCTCCTTCAGCTGTCATTTAAATAATTGATTGTAGGCTATGCTAACTGAAAAATCCCTGTTTATTAGAATTTTAGCAGGAGCATAAGTCTGAAAAGAGTAAATGAAGGATGCAGTATGGCCTGAATAAACTTATCTGCCTTTTAGAACCACAGTGTATTCCTGGGAGGCCTAGGCCAGAGCTATCTATATAGAAGTGCACTCCTCTGTTTGGATTTCCAGATTATTCCAGAAGCAGAAATCTCAAGAAAGCTTCAACAAAATTTAAATCCATATTGGAGGACAAATTGTAAACGAAACAACCAATTTATGATGAATACATATAAATCCCTTGCCTGCCTTGTCAGTAGATGCTAAACATTCTGTTAATCATGAGCTTGAAATGAGTACAACTTCACTGTTTCACAAACCAGAGACAGAGAGAAATAATGCTCAAGGGAGCTGTATGACAGAGGAGATTAATTTAAATCAAGAGCAATATTGACTATGTTGACAATATATTGACTAATACAGACAAGCTGCAGGGGCCAAGTCTGTTTCTTAGTTATATATAAATGACTTGCCCTTGCTATCAGAAAAACTGGAGAGCAACCTGCTGTGCAAACGGGATGGAACACGGAGGTGGGGAAGGGGATTGCCAGCAGCAGAGTATCACCCCAGCCTCGGATTTGCAACGCTTGAACTCAGAGCTCCAGACCCAAGCAGGGTCCCCAGCAGCTGCTGTGCCTGAGGAGGTGCAGTGAGCAGGGAGCAGGGCCACAACACCTGCAGGGCAGTGAGAGCCAGCCAAAACCTCTGGTTGTCAGCAGCCAGCAGGGAGCAGGGGCACAACACCTGCAGCAGTGAGAGCCAGCCAAAACCTCTGGTTGTCAGCAGCCAGCAGGGAGCAGGGGCNGCAGCCAGCAGGGAGCAGGGGCACAACACCTGCAGGGCAGTGAGAGCCAGCCAAAACTCTGGTTGTCAGCAGCCAGCAGGGAGCAGGGGCACAACACCTGCAGGGCAGTGAGAGGCAGCCAAAACCTCTGGTTAGCAGCAGCCAGCAGGGAGCAGTGGAGATGCCGTATTTATAAATAACCCGTTAGTCACTCACCGGTCCGGACTGTGGAGACAGCTCTTTTTGTCGTGCAAGAGACACTGATAACGAGGAGGATCAGGTTGGAGAAATGCAGCTGTGCCCTGGTGTGGCAGTAAAACTGTTTGTGAGTGCAAGCTGCCCAGGACACCCACTGAGCTGGAAAATGTTAGTGCTAAAGACTTACAATAGTTGCAAGAAGGAATACGAGCTTGGCAGATACACCAGCTCTTGCAACACCGTAGTAGTTCTCTTTTAAAAGAAGGTTTAGTTTTAAAAAAAGCGGAATCCTTGTAATGCACCCGATTTGCAATGCATGGAACGGAGCCCATGTGAAACAGGGAGCTGTTTAACAGGAAGCAGGAAATTTGCCAGCTAATATCAGATGTTACTGTAATATTTCACAACTGGCTTGTATGGAGCAGATTAACAATTCTCAACCCCAGTAAGCTGTTGATGGTTTCATGGCACACTGAAACAAATACTTTTATCTAAGTCTTGGTTATGATTTTAGATACTTTGAATTCAGCAGCAGTGGCTGTGTTGTATCCTGGGATGGTCAGGAGAGCCCAGACAGTCTTGTGTGCTGCAGGAATTCAGCCAAATGCTTTTTTTCATGTTGGGTTTCTCTGAAGGAGAGCTGCAGTGTGTCCTTGCTGGAAGCAGCAGCACTCAGCACTGGCCTAACTCCAGCACTGGTCTTTTACTTTTTTACTTTTTTTTTTTTTTTTTTTTTTTTTTTTTCTTTTTTTTTTTTAGTTTTTTTACTTTTACTTTTCAAGAGAAACGTACTTGCTGGTTTCCATCTCCATTTTATTCTTCTCTGATAGCAAATCGATGACTTCAAAAATTACTTCCAGGGGTTTTTCTGCCTTTCCAATACCTGTGTATCTTTATTTAGGTGTTATAAATCCCACCAGATTTGTCTTTGCCTGACTGGAGGTGTGAGCACCCTAGGCTGTTTCACATACCTGCTGTTGGCATTAAGTCAGTCAGCTGTATCAACCTCTGCAGTTTCATAATGGCATGTTGTTAGCTTCATAAATATCTCCCGTGCTGCTGCAATGATATTCTCCCTTAACAGTGTTCATTTTCAAAGATGAAACCTAGTATGAATTGGTGTTTTGTCACCTATGTCCGGTTTCCTACGCTCCTGTTTCGTAAAACAATAAAAAAAAATATTAGGGAATTTTGTTCATTTCACAAGTACCTGATAAACCAAAAAAGCAGTGAGGCTTATTTACATGTATTCTGGATACCTGAAGTATTTTTTAACAGAAAAATATTTGACAGGTATATGTAAAGGAATTTATAAAATTTCTACTCAGTATTTTAATGGTTTTGTAGAAGATCTAGGAGACCTTTCTCTGTATTCACACCTTTTATTTCCAAACATTTGGTAATTCCTAGAGCTTCTGTGTTTTACGTTTTTTTTTGTAAAATGATAGTTAACTCATCCCAAGAACAAAACTATTTGAAGCGGTAATTTTCTTAAATACTGAATTTTTATTCTAGAAAATTTATACTATATTTTTCTAAATTTGGATACTAGATCTCTTTCTTCGAATAGACTTTTCTTGGTGAAGAAAGAGACACAGAATCGATTTCTTTTGTTTCAGAGGAAGCAATTAAAAGTGCGTGTGTTTTGCAGACCTTTCCCTTTCCTTGTTGATCTGTAAATATGATGAAGATGATGCTTTGCCCTTCAGTGGCAGTTCAGCCAGTGAGTGTCCATGTTAAACAAATGTGGGTGGCAGAAGCCTTAATTCCAGAGGGATTTCTACAACCAGAGACCCGTGGGGTTTCTCTGCTGCCTGCCCCGTGTTCTTCCCACTGATGGTGTCTAGAACAGGTTCTTTCTCCTATTCTTAGCCACAAATTTTCCTGACATAGGCATGTGATATCGTCCAGCAGTTACAACTGGAGGTAACAAATCTTCTGTAAATAAATACATTTTTCATAAACATACATAGGATTTGAAATACATTAACTAAAAAAAAACCAAAATGAAAAAGCCCATTCCTGTACAGCTGCTCTTCCACTATATATGGGTGAAGGTGCTGGACTAAGCTGGGAACAAAAGGACCTTTTGGCTTTATGGAAACTTGTACTATTAGGACTATTTGTTCATTACCCCTGTGTGTAACTAAAATCTAACAGGTAGCATCTTCAGAGCACAGTATTAACTAATGACTTAAATAAACGTCACAAACAGGAAAGAAACAATCCCAATAACAAAGCAGTCATATTTGTATCTTTGCTACTTTTTTCCAACAGTTTTCCATAAGTCGGTCCAGCACTTCTGTTTCAGAGGTGGCAGAGTCAAGTAACTGTCTCTTTTAAGAAACATTATTACAGAAGGAGTTCCCTGGACAGGATTTCTTTCAGGATACTCATGCAAAAATGCAGAAGTCTGCTGCCCAAGAACATTAGGATTGCTTAGGAATAATCCATATTGTCAGGAATGCCTTGAAGAATATCCAAGAGGGACTAGAAATCTTGCATTTGTAGAACATGAATGTGTCAGCTGTGAAAACAGAGGAGATTTTCTACTTGACTTTTTGCCCCATTTGGACTGCCTATGTGCTAACACAATTACATTTGGAAGGAGAATTAGGAACAGTGCCATGGTACTTGCAGGTGAGGGAGGTAAAGAGCTAGGCTGCTGGATGGCCATAGGGTAATGCTGGTAGCTTATAGGGAATAAGGGAGGTGCTTTGCTGTTTTTATCATGGTGAAATGATTTGCTGATCTGGAGACCAGCTAGCCTGCATCATTTGGGAGGCAGTGGGTTGGAACCAAGTGGGAGGAGACACACCAGCTCATTTGAAGGCTTTTCTGACACAGTTACAGTGTGAAGACAAAGCACCTTGATGAAAGCAATCAAATAAAAGCTCGGATCTGGGATTCTCTCAGTTGTCCTAGGCAGGTGCCTGTTGTCCTAGTGCCTGGAAATGTGTTTAGCCTTCCTTTGTAGCTATTTTCTCTCTTCTGAGTGGTGCATTATTTGGCACCTGGTTACGCATATCATTATATTCATATGTTACTCAGTGCATAAAGATTCGGTGGAATTTGATTTATATGTACACATGCCTTGTCAAAAAAACTTCAACTGCAAATGTTTACTTTATTAGGTTGAATTACTATGAACTATGTGGTCATTGCCTAGCTTTCAATAACGTTTTTGCATTTTGTTAACATACAATGATTATTTTATTCAGTCTAAATGAAATATAGAGCAGGGTATATAATGCACTTATATAGAAGATTTTTTATAACTTAAACATAATGCTGGATTTAAGAAACACCCATCCATTTTTGTGTATGAGTACTGAATATCAGTGTTTACTTCATTGTTTTTTTTCTTTTCCTTGCTTCTGCTGCTCTAGGATTTTGGAGTCATGTTTACTCATCACATTGTAGCAGTCACCCTGATTACCTTCTCATATGTAACCAATTTGACACGAGTGGCAACCTTGATCTTCTGTCTCCACGATGTGGCTGATATAGTCCTAGAGGTGAGATAATTCATATGTCATCCTGTCAGTAGGTAGAATCTTTTTGTTATGCAGAACAAGTATTTTCTCAGCCAATTCAAGATGGTAATGGTGATTAATGTAGTGTATTTCCTTGCTTAAATATATTGTGCTTGTAGCAGTGCATGTTTCTGATTTCAGACTGGTTTATCCCTTGATAAATTGCTTGTACAGAGCAGAGACTGCTAATGCCAGGGAGGGTTACACACAGGCTTTAAATACAACATGCTAAAATCAAAAGCCAAAGCTGCAAAATCTGGAAAGTGGTGGCAGTGGGTCACCTGGTTCTCACCCCCCTGACACGGTGTGTGCAGCAATAACCCTGTCTCCAAAAGAGGAGTCACCGTGTGTTTCTGCTCTGCTTTGCTGGGCACAGGCTGTCGGACAGTTCAGTGGCTTCCTCGGGCATGGCCAGTGAGCTGAGCTCTGATCTTCCAGGTTCCTCTGCATCCCAACAGCAGCATCAAGCAGTTGATTTGGAGAAGAAGGGATGTTTGAAATTCTAAGCCAAGATGGTCTGTGACTTCCATAGTGGCAATTTAGAGATGTTGTCATCCTTTACCTGCATCAGTTACTAGACAGCTCTGGGTCATGCTGGAATTTGGCTGTCTGTGAACTCTCCTCCAAAGTTAATAACTATTTTGTCTGAAATTATTTTTATTCAAGTACATGCAAGGATATCTGTTATGCAAGAATATAGATTCACTGCATGAGTCACCTATTGCAAAATCGAGATCCTGCCATTCTGATTCAGTAGTGCTGTAAATATGGTTTTGTTTTTTAATCTTTTTTAATTGAGAAGGCACATGACTGCCTCAGATAGAAAGCAAAAGAGAATGTGGATTTCTCCAGATAAAAAGAATTACATCTTTGCAAGTTTATTTTTCTGTTTTAGCAATGTGTATAGCTAGCTGTGACTTCACCTAAACTTTCTTCATTCTTCTTTTCTCACCATCAGAAAGAAGTACTTAAAGATGTTTATTCTCGATCAGACCAGTGTCTGTGGAACTATAAAAACACTGGAGAGCAGCTGTAATAGGCTGGCTAAAATCTTACCCTCTGTTCATTCACTGAATAAGACAAAGAGGAATTGCTGGTATTCTCACCTGAGTGGCAAACATTGAGCAAATATGCTTCCTCATGAGGCACATATTTAAGTGGTCTTTCTAGTCAGTTCTTGCAGTCTGGTTTGACTGGAAACTCTGCTAGGGCAGTAGGTCACAGCCCTGGTGCCATATGAGAGCAGACAGACCCTTGCACACTGCTGATGTTACAGTGCAGAGAAAAAAAAACCCTCAAACTGCAAAAGAAGCTGGTTGAATATCTTGCCATGATGGGTCAGTTGTGCACCTGACCTGTGTTACTTATTACACATTTGTAAAAATGAACAGCTATTTCTGGAGGCCACTAGACTCTTTCCATCTACCATTTCATAATGAAATATGTCCAGTGGAAAGCTGGAATGCACCATTTTTTGCTGTTCTCATTGCAAAGAGTAGTGTGCATTGGTGGGAATACTGGATGTGAGATTTTTTCCACAGGTCTTCAGGTATCTGGAAGTATGGAAGAACCACAGTAGGATTTTCAGGAATATGTACAGTTGTGTTACTCAGTTGTAGTCATGGTTTTTAAACTCAGAAAATTGTGTTGTATTGTCGTAGATGGCCAAATTCCAACCAACAACAACATATTCTTTACCTTTTTTGTAGTCTTTCTTTATCACTATAATTTGTAGAATTATTATAATTTGTTATTTGAGAACTGATGTCCCAATAGCTGTACTGTTTTTGAGAAATGACATGATACTACTACGAGCTGCTATATTAATATCAGCTTCATGCACTATGAAACTAGTTTTTTAGACTGCCACCATGGCAATACATCCAAAATTCCTGGATTGAATTTTCCATCATCTGAAAATCAGGGAAGTTAGTAATGCTTCTGCTTTGCATGTTGGCACCAAAGTGTTCTCTTTTCCTTCAAACTAGGCTGTGAGTACAAAATGCTAGGAAATTAATTTGTGTCCTCTAGAAAATAGGGCTGATTCAGAAGAGTTACATTTTCTTTGCAGGACTGGTGTTTTTTGTCGTGTTCTGTGAGCTTCCCAACTTGGTTTCTTTAGTGAGGAATATTCTTCATGTTCAGGTTTTCAGTGGGAGCATTGCAGAAATTGGGTGACATCCAAAAGTGCAGGTTTGGTTTTGGCCTCCACATTTTCTGTTTCTCTGCATTCAGAGAATGAATGCTGCATTCAGAATAGTATTCTGTGTGCATGGTTGTGGTGATTTTGCTCCCTCTTAGCACTCTGGAAAGTCTGCACAAGTATCTCCTCAATGTGGGGGCTGGATGCAGAGAGGAGCTTTGAAGGGGTTCCCAGTAACTTAAGTGGACACAAAAAGGTTCCTGGTGTTTTAAGTGGATTCTCTGGTTACACATGACAGAAAACATGAAGAAAGACTGTCCCTGTCTTGAAGCAGATGTCATTTTAAAATAATTACCTGCTTACACACATTAACATTTTGGAAGCAGCACAGACGTCTTAAAACAAGCTTCCTTCCCTAGATACCATTTTCTTCAGGGAGAAAAGGGTAAAGAAATTTCAGGGAAGATCAGTGTTTTAATGAGCAGCTTCAGAGAAGAGTAATGAATTAGTGAGTCCTGCACTGGGAAAGAGTCAGAAGACTGCATAACTACAAATGAGAGAAGCATGTAAATATAAGCATAAGGCAAGAAGTTAGGAAGCAGAAGTTGAAAAGAGAGCCTTGGAAAAACACTTGAAGGGGAGAGGTATAATTTTGAGGTGGAAACTCTTCTGCCTAGGCAGAACAGGAAGAAGAGGTGCTTTAGGAGAATTGAGGATATGGGGTGTAGTGGAGGAATTGAGACAAAGTTTACATATAGTGGCCTCTAGAAGGTCAGAGAGCATGGGGAACATGGAAGGTAGATGGATGCTGAAAAAGCCAGTGGAGCATACTGGAAAGGTGAGAGATAGGTAGGTAAAAAGTCTGGGGACAAGGACACCATAAACACACTGGGGTTCAATAAAAAGTTTGGAAGAGTTTTGTGAATAAGAAATTGTAGTCTCAAAAATTAATTTGAACGGGGAATAAAGAAATTAAATACATATTCTAGTTTTATGCAGTCCAGTTTGCTTTTTTTTTCAAAGAAAACATTTTCCTGCTGCTTGGTGGAGAGGAGTTCCAAGATCACTGTGAGTTGGCCCATGTTAGAAAATGTTAGAGATTTCATAAAAATTTAATTTCTTCTTTTTCTTACAGCTTATACACAGTACAGGAGAACTCATTTGTCCTCATGGAAGTAAAAAGACATCTTTTTCTTTTGCAGGCTGCCAAAATGGCAAACTACTGCAAGTGTCAAAAGCTGAGTGACCTTCTGTTCCTCACTTTTGCCGTTGTCTTCATTGTCAGCAGGCTTGGCATATATCCCTTGTGGTGAGTAAGGCCATGGTTTTCCTCAAATGTTAAGCACCAAACAAGCTCGGAAGTAACTGTGTTGTAATTGAACGTGATTCATGGCTATTACTTTGCTTCCCAAAGCACCAGGGAGAGTTTCAGACATAACCAGGTGCTGAAATAGCCTATTTGCTAGAGTGCTGTTGTGTTTACTGTGTGCTAGGTGAAAAACACCTGGGGCTTCTGCTGGTTTTAGGGTAAAAGTGGGTTGGAGACTGCATAGCTTCAGGCTACCGGGTGGCTGGCTGTGTGGGCAAGAAGTGAGAGGAAAATGAAAATATTAGTCACCAAAAAAACCGACCAGAGGCTAAGCTTGGAGCTAGGATATTCCCAATAGCTTTCGATGCACACTTCATGAACATTTTCAGCTTAAAGAAAAACAGAGTGGAGTAAGTAAGGTCTGACCTGCTGAAGTTGGTATGAGGATGTTATTGCCATGCAGATTGCAATGTGCAGAGATACTCCTTTTCCTTCTCTCTCCTTTGAACTGGGGTTCCTGGGGCAGCTGTGTGACACAAATGTCTAGAAGGGAGTCCAGCTGGCCGCTGGCATGTAGACATACTCTCTTCTAGGGACACGGACAGGCATGCACACAGACTGAACCCAGATGTTTGATCCTCTAGCTAGGATCTTCTGCATCCAGAGGGCAGATGGCTATCAGGAAACACACGGATGTACTTCACTGTAAAAACGCATTAAAGTTTTCCTGCAGCCTGTGCACTGTGTATGAGGAGGGCTGAGAGAAGGTGTTGGCCTTGGCTCTTTTCTACTCTCAATCCTTTCTTTCTTATAAACAGAACCAGCACAGATAGATGTATTTCTAGGGAAGTAAGAGAGGTCTTCTGTTGCATCAGAAGATAACAGTGACAGTTTTGTTCTTGGGAAGCACCAAGAATGCAGGAAATTGTACCCTTTGCAGAGTTTATTTAGATTACCACCGAGCTCTTATTCAGATATGCAGAGGATTTACAGATGCCAGTGTCAACCTCCCTGCCACAGTTTCCTTTCCAAACCTCTGTAATGATACCTCATTGAGGTTTTGTTAATGCAAACAGGGTAAGACCAAGGTGCCCTTAGGGAGCTGTGTCATCAGCTCTGCTTAACACTACAATCTAGAAGTCTCATTTAGCATTTGATGTCTCCAAAAATAATGTCATAATGCCTGGTCCCTACTGTGCTGTGAGTTGGTGAGCAACCATGACAAAACATGAAAATGAATAGACACACAAACTGCGTGTTTTGAAACACTTGCTATTTTCTCCAAGGAGCAATTATTTCTTTCTTAAACAGTTTTGCTTCCCTTCTTCGGTCCTTCCTTGAAGCCAACTGGGCCATTCACTGAATTTCTGTAAATGAAATAAGCTAGTTTTTCTACTTCCATTATCTCAGATAGGAAAAATGGTGATATTCCTGCTCACAGGATTTCACCTGTCCCTTGCATTCTGTTTTATATTGAGGAATGGAGGGAGGACCCAATTTCACCAGTGCATTTCTGCCACTGCAGACTGCAGTACATGACTGTGCTTAAGGGAAGGCTCAATCAGATGAGGACTGGGTGGGTTTGCAAAGGGGAGATTATACTTGGCCAACCTGATAACCTTCTATGATGAAATTACTGGCTTGTAATTACATAATCCAATAATTACTGGATGATGGGGCAGAGTGCACCCTCAGCAAGTTTGCTCGTGCTCCAGCCTGTGAGGAATGGTTGAGGAATGGTGGAATGCACCACAGGGCTGTGCTGCCATCCAAAGGGAAGGAACTTCAACAGGCTGGAGATAACAGCCACCAGGAACCTCAGAAATCCAGCAAAAGCAGTGCAAAGTCCTGCACCAGTATTTGCTGGGGGCTCACCATCAGGAAAGCTGCCTTGCACCAGAGGAACTGGGGGTTCCAGTGGCACCAGGGTGAACATGAGCCTGCGCTGTGCCCTCGTGGAAGGGAAGGCTGGGAGTGTCCTGGGCTGCATAGGAGAGGTGGGCAGCAGCTGAGGAAGGTGGTCCTTCCTTTCTACCAGCCCTGGTGAGGCCACATGTAGAGCACTCTGCCCAGTTCTGGCCTGTCCAGCAGCAGAGACACAAAGGTGCTGCAGACAGCCCAGCAAATGATTGATTAGGGGACTGGAGCACCTCTCACATGAGGAAAGGCTGAGACAGGCGGGACTGTTTGGCACAGAAAAGAGAAAGCTCAAAACAGGAATTACCAACAGAGAAATACATGAAGGCAGAGTGTGAAGAAGACTGAGCCAGGGATGTCCATTGACAGGAATGCAGCAGCTGGCAGGGTGCTGTGTCACAGTGTCACTCCTGGTCACAACCAGAGTGGTGACCGACCCTCTGCTGATCCCTCTGCCTGGTCGTGGTTTAACCCCAGTTGCCAACAAAGCCCCACAAAGCTGCTCTCTCCTTTCCCACCAGTGAGATGAGGGAGAGAATCAGGAGGGTGAAAGTGAGAGAACCCATGAGCTGAGACAAAACCAGTTCAGTAGGTAAGGCAAGAGCTGTGCACACGAGCAAAGCCAGACAAGGCTTTCACCCAGCACTTCCCGTGGGCTGGCAGGAGTTCAACCATCCCCAGGACAGCAGGGCTCTGTGTGTGAGGGGTGACCTGGGAATGCAAGCACTGACACTCTAAATGTGATCCCCTTCCCTCCTCCTGCCCCAGGTTTGCATGCTGAGCATGGCACCACATGGAGTGGGACATCCCTGTGGGGCCAGCTGGCCTGGCTGTGTCCCCTCCCAGCTCCTTGTGCCCCTCCATTCTCAGCACTGGTCAGGCTGTGTGAGGAGCAGAAAAGGCCTTGGCTCTGTGAGAGCACTGCTCAGCAATAACAAAAACATCCTGGAACTACCAACACTGTTTCCAGCACAAATCCAGAATATACTGTGCTCCCTACCATGAAGAAAACTAAGTCTACGCCAGCCCGAACCAACACATCCCTTAATCAATGAAAAATACATTCATTTATTTGAATATGCAAATAGTTTAATGTGGTATCTATGATCTTTGATTGTTTAAGATCATTTTATTTCCAGACCAAAGCCTTGATGTCTGTATTCCTAATGGCTCCCCTTAGATACAGCCAGAGGCAGTTTCATTGTTCTCAGCTGTACTGCAGGCAATGCAGTGGGAGTCAGAGTTAGCAGGGATGAACCATGGGATGCATGAGCTTGTCTCTCCCAAATCCTTTTCCTCTATGAAACAGCAATTCTAAATCTTCACCCCCATTAGTTTGCCTGTCAGCAAAGATGACTCACTGGAGTGGCAGCAGGCCAGGAAGCAGAGTTCTGCTCTCCTTTGCTGAAAATTCAAAACAGCAAAATTTGGTGCCTGATTAATATTACATAAACATGCAAATTTTACTAGCATAAAAGCTGAGAGGTATAAAAGCCTCATGTAATGTAAAAGGAAGGCTGTAATTTATAAGCAAACTTCCCCCACGCAGGAAGGTGAATACCCAAGACAGGCTCCAGAGACGTCACTTCCGAAGCACTGGTGTGCTCTTGTGCTGCTGCTTTGCACAAGTGCCTTTTAATGTTGCAGAAAGGTGCTAATAAAGAATTCAGAATGTATCAAATGCTGTTGTTTGAAGGGTGTTTAACAGCAGGGCTAAAACAAAAGAAACGGGCAATTAGGTGTATATTTAGCAGTCTTTCTGCAGGCATCTGGAGTTCATTTCAGCCATAATTCAAAAACCCCAGGATACTTTCTGCCTCCTGCTGCTAAGTGAATGTAGGAGTAAAGCTCTCGTTTCACTGACAAGACATTTCGCTTGTGAAATTCTCCCACTTGCACATAATCACTGTTCTAGCAAATTACAACATAGAACACAACTCTCCATGAGTCAGGGGGAACACGATGCCTTCTCAGCTAATACAGGACTGTAGAGAGAAGGAAAGCAGTCTCAAACCAAAAAATTAATATAACTTGTGCAAGGCCTTGGCTAGTCTAATCAGGCTGAGTAAAGAGTTACCTCAAGCTTTCAGGGAAGCTGGGCTTGTATTTACCAGGTTAAGGCACCAAGCCAGGTAAATTCAGGTTCTTTCAAATTGCTCTAGTTACTAGAATGCAGTTTTCCTGAGTTTTTCACTTCTTTTGATTAGTTTTATAATGAGATATATTGTCTGGGAGGTAAAAAACTGTGTTTCAGGGAAGTGTTGCTGACAAGTGCTGCTGTCAAAAGGCGAGGGCAGAAGCAAACAGCCTTGGCATTCATGTGACCTGTGAGCTCTCAGCATGCACAGATTACATACATGCACTGAGAAATGTGAAATAGTGCCTTAATGGTGCAGATTTAAATGAAAGCCTGATCTAAGCAGATTATAAAGGGCAGAGGTCATGTTCTGCATATGCTGTCTCCCACATTCTCATCTAGGCAAAATTGGTATAATCCAGGTAGTCTGTATTATACTGTTCTGTTCTTGATCTCCTCATACACTGTCAGTGTCCAGAGTACTGTATCACATTAAAAGCTGTATGGATGCACAGTCAGCTACTTTGATTAGTTGGGATAGTCTTGTTTGATGTCAGTAAGTACACCTTAACTGGATCTTCTGTTTGTGAATCTGTTTGGAATTATGCTGGGGAAAAAATGGAAAACATAATCCTCACTGTTAAAATTCAAAGCTGTTTCAGGTGTAAGTCTCCTCATCAACTGCAGTGTACGGCTGCTAAATGAGAGTTTGGTGCCAATGTACCTCATATAAGTAAGGGTCAGCCAATCCTCAGAAGAACAACTTTGTTCCTTGCTATTGTTTCATTTTTAAAGCTCATTCATGACCGTTCACACAGTCTGGCTCGTGGCTGATTTCTAATTGCCTTTACGTGGCAGTGAGTATCTGCATGAACCAGACAAGCCTGGTGTGATTCTTTAGGAGTCACAATTAACTCCTGCTCACTCTGCTGAGCTGTAATGAACCCCAGCCGCTTCTCACCAGACTTGCAGTCACCTCTGCATGACTGGCCCAGTAGCTCCCCCCGAGTTCCATCCCTGGCTGGGCACCAGTGTGGGACACAGACAGCCACGTTATTAATGTACACGCTGTGTTTCCAAATAGTGACACAGCACTGCCAGTGTGCACCCCTCTCTCCTTTCTTTTATCCTGGAATCAGCTTCTCCCTGAGCAAACAGAGCAGTGCAGAACCCCCATGAGTTGCAGCTGCTGCAAAGATTTGCTGACCCTCTCTTTTTTCCTAGCTTTGTTCTTTAGCTGGCATTGCCTGGGTTTGTGCAGCTCTTAACAAGCAGTGAAGTTGAATTGTCATCTTTTATGAGGGTTTTCTTTCCTGGCTGGCCCTTGGAGCACGTGCATTGTGTGGGAGGACAGCAGAGTCACCCTGATCCTCTCCCCTGAACAGAGTGGTGAAACAGAAAGCTCCAGCCTCCCCTTGAAAGCACCCTGCTCTGTCAAAGCAATACCTGGCAGTAGTTAGAGCAAGAGTCCTGCTCAGGTCCTTGGCATAGTAAGAATTCAGGTAGCCAGATGAATCCCAGCTGTCCAGACCGTGTCTGGACTCTGAATGAGCACAATTGTTTTGTGATGCTTTTAGTTATACTCTTGTTGGATTGTAAACCTTTCTAACCTAGCTAGTATAATAAAATAACTTTTTAATTAAGATCCTCTCTTCTGACACTCTCAAGCTCATTTTGCTCAGAATATTGTCTAAACCAGAGCACAATCATAAGTTGCTTGTGGGTAGCAGATACTGAAGGAATAAATTATGATTTTGATACTTGATTCCTGATGCTATTCATGCTGTCATTGAGTGGATGCTTTAAAACTAGCAAAAATTATCTGATGTGCTTACATTTCAGTCTGTTTGTAGTTTCAGCAGGCAACTTATAATCAATCAGTTTATCAAGAGCATTTAATAACAAGGTTTTGGCAAACTAACAATAGTATATTCAAAGAATTCATAGACTTCAATTTATGGATTAAAAAGAAGATTTAATTAACTAAGTCTCTATCAATTTACTCACAACTCTTCTCTTAGCAGAGTATATATAATGTTGTCATCCCATCTGCTTCTGACAAAACATTATCACATGTTATCCTTTCTAAAGCCTAGTTATTTTATTTCCTCAAATTGTTTACAGCATTTGTGAACTCAGGCCTCTGGAGTTTTACAAGAAGCAAAGGTGAAATCTTGGGAGTACCAGGTTAATACTGATCCAGCTATTTACAGGGAAGCTATAAGAAAAGGAAAGGTTAGAGGTGTCATTCACCATTGTGGGCTTGCAATGTAAATAACAAAAAGTGGCATTTGCTCAGTGTTTCCATTTTTAAAATTTTCATGTGATCACAGCAGGAAAAGATTACATGAAAAAAGATTTCATCAGACTTCCAAACCTGATTCTTATCCTCTTTTTTAGTTTCTCCAGACTGTACTCTGTGGCTCTAATGATGCTCTCTGTTGTCAAGGACAGCCTATTCAGTTGGTGTTCTCACTTCTCCTTTTATTAAGAAAAATATCCTGTCAAAAACCTGTGCTCCAACTGCAAACAGGACAGATGCCTGTGCAGGGGCACTTCCCTTGCTCAGAATTATTCTGCCAAGTGCAAATGTGTCAGGGCAAGGGAAGCAGCATGGGTGTTTTTCTTGTGGCCAGACATCTTAGCCACTTTTAAATCAGCTCAGGTAGGTACTTTGAACTCTGTACAAACATTCTGCCTCTTCTCAGCCCCTTTTCCCTTAGAGGTATCTTTAGCACCAGGGTTTGCTGTTACTGGCACGTATTTTGGGGTGCTGCAGAGTCAATACAAAAGCAGAACAATGCTGCTGCTTCACTGCAAGCTTCTGACATCCGTGGGATGTAAAAATCATAGCCCTGCAAAAGCAGGGGAGTAAGTTAATTTACCAGCTTGAAATAGTAAATGACTTTTGAACACCATGACCAGCAGCTGTGATGGAGCTGGCATCTCATTCGTGCTCAGCCAGGACAAGGTCATTGTCCCTGAACAGCCTGGGAGGGACCCAGCCCCCGTGAAAGTGAGCACATCCTGTAGGTTTCATCAGTGTTGCACAGTGGCAGAGTTTGACCCACAATATCTCTGAAAATATAGAGAATTATTAAGAAAATTGGACTAAACTGAAAACAGTTTAGGGAGGATTTCACAGACATTCACGTGGCATATAGTTAAACACAACTGCACTTATTTTTAGTCCACAGAAAGGGGCATGAGGAAGGCTTTTTTGTACTCTGATACTCTGTTTTGCAAAGATTGGAAACTATAGTTTACAACAAACGCTTTTCCTCTTTGGAGAATAACATGAATTCCAGGCAAATGGATCTTGAAATGTGTTCTCTGTTGCTCATATAAAAGTTTTATGTGTGCTTGAAGATTTTCAGATTTACAAGTGTCATTCTTAGCATAACATAGTTCCTCAGTACCTGTGAGTTATTATCATGGGCCTTTACACAAGCATTTTACCATAACACATTACTGATACAACACCTTGCTGAGTATAATTGCATTCTGCTAGGAAATTTGAACAGTCTCCATATCCTGACATCTATTGAAGGACTCTGCTGAGGTTTGAGCTTGGATTGTGAAGGTGTCTATGTATCTTTGTTTTTTCTGTCCACAAGAGTGTAAATGCTACTGTTCATACCAGTGGCTGCAAAATCAGCTCACGGGCAGTAATGTGATGTTAACGAGAAGGAATTGAGTGAAAAGCACAGCTGAAACCAGGACAGTGACAGCTTGATCAGAATGGTCTCTTCTACACTACATCAAACATGAATAATTTCCTGCCTGCTCCATCATTTTAGTTAAGTAATTGGAAATCCTATTGATCTGCACAGGGCTTAAAATAACACAGTCTCAGTGGCAGGGCTGTAATTTCTGCAAAGATGTATTGCTCCTGATCAGTGTTGGGACAGGAGCCACCCATCCCCACAGCAGCTGAGCAGGTATTAATTAGTGCCATGGCAGGAAATCCTCGGCTGTGGGGCTGCTGTGGGTGAGGAGAATGCCACGTGATGGTGACCTCACCGAAAAAATTGAAGTGCATGGATTTAATGTTGCTCAGAATACTGACTCAATAGTTTATGTTCTTTCTGTCACTGCATTTTGCAGAGATCTTCCATCAGCTGTCTAAAAGAAGGAGGGTAATGAGCATCACCAGCCAAACAATCTGGTGAATCAGTCTGAGATGCTGTTGAAAGATCATCTCTCCCTCTCTCCCAGTCCTTCTTTCCCTGCTTCATTACTTGTGTGGGTGACTGGTTCATCTGACTCTTCCCTGTTCACAGTGGGTCTCTGCTTCTCCTCTTGTATTGCCAAGCCCTGATACTCTGGAGGGCTGAAAATGTAAGAGACAGCAGGATCTGAAAAGGGAAACAAGCTTGTTCTCCCACTCAGCAAGAACCAAGAAGCAGAACAGTGATACAGACACAGCAGCTGGCCAAGCTGAAACTCATGAAAAACCTGGCAGTATAGCCCTTTATGTACTGGATTTGCTATAATTAAATATTTAGCAGCACTGCAGCTTGAGGACTCCAGTACACGGAGTGCTAGAGACCAAAGCTTCCTCAATTTGATGACTGTTTTGTGTATCATTCCACACACTTCTGGGGTAAAAAGCTGTTTACCTCATTTGAAGTCTCATGCAGAAACATCTGTGTGTAAGGTCTGTTGTGTAGCACTGTCATTAAAAGTAACTAGGACAGCCTGGGATAGGAAGTCCTACTAGATTTCAATCAAGGTCTAGATCCCAGAGATAAATCTTGACTGCTGATGAAATGTATCTGATTTATCATCCTGTGGCTGAGCAACATGTGCACATACATGTGCTCTCACTCTCCACTGCTCTTCATTTATCTGTGAATCTCGGTGATATTTTTTCTACCTGTCAGTTTTATGGCATCTGTTAAGGAAGTAGTCCACAGTGTTTTATAAACGAGCTAATTGTTACAGCATCTTTATGTGGCCAATAAGGTGTGCCAATACTTTATGTCCATCCTTAACAGAAAATGAACTGTGTAAAGAAATTGGAAAATTTCTTAGATCACATAAGTTAATATAAAACCTAAATCCACAATTTAGAACTTCTGACTCTTTGTTCTCCGGTCATAGTCACTTTTTAGCACATATAATTAAGAACAAACTACTATGTTTTGGGGGCAGAAGTAGGTGCAATTGTTTGGATCTTTAAAGGAAAAATTGCAAAAAAAGGCAGAAACTTCAAAGCATTGCTGGTAGGAGTATTGTTGAGTTACTTGCACTAAATGGAATACTTAATGTAACTACATAATTACATAAATGTAATTACCTATTTTCTCAGTAATGTATGCAGTATTGAAAGGTGGCCCAATACAGGTGGTTATGGTGCAATCCAGAATACTGTTGTCTAATACACACTTAAAGGAGATAAAGACATTCATTCTGAGCTATTTAGACAAGCTGGTATCATATTGTGCTGTCCTTGGTGATATTTGGAGACTTCTGTCTCTGGTGCTGTGTTAACAAAGTGACTTTAATTCAGCATCTTGCATGCACGGTGTGTTGGTCACTGGGCTGTGCTGCAGAAGGTGAGAAATCTTGCAGTAGCACTAATTTCAGCTGCACAGTTTCTGCTCCCATTGGATGTGAAAATAGTGCCCATCATCCTGCTGTGATCATTCTGCAGAGTTTATCACTAATTTCTTGCTTGTCTGGAAGAATACCTACTCCTTCCACACGATCCTCCTTTTCACCTCTTTTCATTCTTCTCAGGACCCTTTCAGAAGCAAACACAGCACGTTTTTGTCAGTTCTCAGACAAATATAAAGAAGCATTTTACTCTTCCAGCCATTCCTCTCTTTCTTTATCTCTCTTCCTTCATCTCCAGATTTTCCTTTCATCCTTGGTGTAGGACAAGGGATCAGCTTGCCAAGAATTAGTGGCTGATACCCAAGAGCCTGGACTTGGGCCCACCAAGCTGTGGGATGGGAGTGTTATCTTAGTGAGTCAGAATGGGGCTCTGCTACCTCTGCTCTCCCAAGTGCTGCTTTGCTGGCTCGATAAAGAGTTAGAGAGGAGAGGAAAAACCTGTGCTACTGCTGGTGCATCGCAGGTGATTGTTCAGTGGTTGTTGAAAATGTGTTCATTTCATTCTGAGTGTTTAATTAGAGTGGTAGTACAGTAAGTACAGGATTATCTCTCCCAGAGGCTCAGATATTGTGGCAGCGTTCCTGAAAAAATACCACAGATTTCCGTAAGAGTAGATTGGATCTTAAGTGGTGAATTTATTTTTATTTGCTTTCATCAGCCATACTGCTTAATTCAAGATGCTAAACTGAGTGCTGCACACAGCCAGGTGCACAACCCTCCTTGCAATGCATTTAACAAGGGAAGGACACCTTCCACGAGATTGTGTTGTGTTCTCCAGCTATCAAAATCTTCCAGGGGCTCAGGAAAATAACAGTCCAGAAATGATTTTCAAAAGCAGAAGCTAACATTTAGTTTCAAATTGCAAAGATCTGAGAAATGCTGACAAATGTTTTCAGAAAGGTAGAGCACTGGCAGCTTAAAGTAATTTTCCCCTGTGAGATCAAGTCCAGCTACTTCAAGTCAGATACCCAAGAATCAAACTTTCCACCATTCTTTATGAAAAGCTGGGATTTAACCTCTGGAGAGTTTTGAAAAGTTCCAGCAAGCGTGTTTACAGATTGAAGTGCTTTTCTGAGTATTTGAATCTAAGATTTATTTGTATAAACATCTTATAGGCACTTTCTCCTCCATGTAATCCATTCTCATGCTGTTTTTTCTAGTCCCTATTATTTGTGTAGTTGATTAAAATGTTTCCATACTTGTAGCAGTGAAAATGATGGAAAGTGGTCTAACCTGTCTTCCCTCCCCTCCTTCCTCAGTCTCTACAAGTAGAATTTCTCTGTGTATTCTGACTAATAACCTTACGAATTTTCTCCCCATTTCAGACTTTTAATATGAAATAATTTATTCATTTGAGAGTTTATTTGCTTACCTCCATTTTCTCTGTAGTTTTCTGTATTTTCCACTCATCTTCTGCTCTGTAGGTGCTTAGGCAGAACCTTAGCTCCGTGTGCACACCTAGCCTGCACATCAGACCACTGAACCCTCTTAGCACTGCTGAGCAATTAATAAGATTCTTTATGCAGATTTAATGGAAAATTCCAGTCCTGTCCTTACTTTGCCAGACATAAGCAGATTGGAAAGAAGTCGGCTTTTTCATTGAGGCTTATTTCCCTATCTCATACACAACATATGAGTCATTTACACGTGCAACTGCTTTTGCTACCAAAAGCACTGGTTTTGGCCTTGCTGTCTTCCTGACTTCTGCAAGAGTGGCCCAACTGCATCTCGAACACTGCTTTTTTTTACTTGACTTCTATGGAAGTCCCCAGAGATGGATTTGGTCCAGTTAATAAAAATATAAACAGTAACCTTCAGAAGCTTCATTTACAATTCTCTAGCATATAAAATTTTAGACATAAAGACAGTTGAGCATAAACAATGGCAGCTTTATATAGAGGAGCTGTTGATTTCAAGTTTGAATTTGATATAATGGTTAGAACTGCAGTAAGCACTGGTGAAGCAGAACAGTGCTGACTCCCCCTCTGTTTTGATATGATGAGAGTGTCCCCTTGAACTGTAAAGTGAGGTGTTGCTGTGACACGTAGAGCTACCACTGGGAGAACAAATTGCACAAAGCTGAGACTGAAGAGTTCTATCTGACAGAAGCAATAATATGACAGAGTTTTTGCAAACTGGGAAACGTTTTCTGGTGTTCACACCATAAACAGAAGGCAGTGTAAAATCTCAGCTGTATAGGAAGGTTATGAAACATCAACTTCTCAATAAATTATGAAGTATATGTGCAGTTCAGTGTAAGAGGGCAAAAATAAAAAGGTAGAACTACTATGCAATACCCCTACAGTACTAAGGCGAGTGCATTAGAAATCACTGGCTGATTTTTGACCAATGGCGTTACACACAAAAATCATTACCTCTAAATCTGTATTCTGGGTTTGTTGTCTGTACATATTTCATGTAAGTACTGCTTGAACTGCTTTTATGTTGCTGGAAAGGATTGTGGCAAATGTGATTGTTTATTAAAAAGCTGAGACCAGTATCCATAACTTCTCCACTGAGCTCTGTGCTGCTCTGGAGCCCGCGCAGGATCCTGGTGCCGTCCCCTCCTCGGGATGTGGCTCTCCTTTTCCCGGGATGCTGGCCGTCCTTTTCCCGGGATGCTGGCCGTCCTTTTCCCGGGATGCTGGCCATTCCCTTCCCGGGATGCTGGCCGCCCTTTTCCCGGGATGCTGGCCATCCTTTTCCCGGGATGCTGGCCATTCCCTTTCCCGGGATGCTGGCCATTCCCTTCCCGGGATGCTGGCCGTCCTTTTCCCGGGATGCTGGCCATTCCCTTCCCGGGATGCTGGCCATTCCCTCCCCGGGATGCTGGCCATCCTTTTCCCGGGATGCTGGCCATTCCCTTCCCGGGATGCTGGCC
>VZRO01005113.1:313598-328793 GCA_013397915.1 Daphoenositta chrysoptera | reverse complement strand
AAATTAAAAAAAAAAAAAAAAGTAAAAGTTTTTTTAAAAAAGGAAGGAACAAACCAGGAAAAAATCTTGTGTGTCTTCTGTACACAAAGGGGTTGGAGTGCTGTGTTCAGCTGGAAACCTGAGCCATGAAGTCATTTCTGATTCCTTCCACCTATGCAAATAGTAAAATATACGTGGTTTCTGATGCCATAAAACGTGTTTAAAGACTCTATTTTATACAGACTTCATTGAAGAAAGTTGTGTTTTCACTTCTTTCTTTTGAAAAATGAGATTTGTCCTATTCTACTGGTCACTCTTGAAAATTTCTAAAACCTTGATTATCCATAGAAACTCCTGTGTGTTAGGAACAAGGTGTGCTAAAAGCAAGGTTAGAATGGCATGAATGGAAATAATAACTCAACTTAGTAAACAATAAAGGTAAGAAAACTCAGAAATTGTAAATCACAAAAGATCTGTCAGTTCTACTATCCACAGAGCATCTTCTGAAATAGCCAGATAACCTTGTAATCCAGCAGCTGCATAACTTATATGTCCATGAGTATATCTGAGGGAGCAAGGGAGCCTTACCTAAATCTCCTTCTCCCCAGGAAGTTTCTCTGCCTCTAATTTTTTGATCCATCTCCTGTGCATTTAATTTCATATAGTTATCTGCAGAGCAGGTTATACATGGGAAAATACACTGATTGCAATAGAAAGTATCCTATCCAGGGTGTTTGAAGTTGCAGCTGTGTATTAATTACTGTAAAGATGAAGCCAGGATTTTAAAATAAAACCACCCTGGGAGATACTAAATTAGGATTATAATTTGTGAAATTTAACCTGCTAAAATGGTAATGGAGAATATCAGTTTAAACACACCTCTTCCATGGTGTTGATTACTACCTCCACTGAACCATTTCCCCTCTGTAAAGGTGGTTACAAAAATGGCATTCTGGCAAAATACTTTGTGTTACATGAGAACAGAATGTTGCTCTGACCTGTGAACATGCACAGCACAGACAACACGCTGCAATGTTGGTGGTACCAGGGCAGGGAGCAGTCCCCAGCAACAATCCCCGTGCCAGAGGCCTCTCGTCCCTGCTGGGCCTCTTCAGCCATGCTCTGGAGTGTTGATTCAGATGTAGAGCCAAGGCCACAACCCTTGAGGTGATTCACCATCACTCCATATGCGGTTAGGGTATCACGGAATCGTAGAATGTTACGTGTTGGAAGGGACCCCGAAGATCACCCAGTCCCAGCTCCCCTGCCACCAGCAGGGACATCTCACACCAGGTGAGGGACACCTCAGACCAGGTTGCTCAAGACCTTATCCAGCCTGGCCTTGAACACTGCCAGGGCTGGGGCATCCCCAGCAACCTGGGCAAGTTGTTCAGTGTCTCACCACCCCTGAAGTAAAGAATTTCTAATTTCTAACCTAAACTCTTCTCCTCTTTGCTCCAATCATCTTATCAACTCCGTGGCCCTTCTCTGGGCTTGCTCCAGCAGTTCCATAGTACTATGTACTGTGTACTATGTACATACTCCAACAGTACACCAGACCTGGCTGCAGTACTCGGGGTGGGGTCTCACGAGAGCAGAGGGGCAGAATCCCCTCCCTTGCCCACACTCCTGTGGATGCAGCCCAGGACACATTTGGCTTTCTGGGCTGCGAGCACACACTGATGGCTCACGTTGAGTTTTTCATCAACCATCACCCCCAAGTCTCTCCACAGGGCTGCTCTCAATCCCTCTCCAGCCAGCCCACAGGAGTGCCTGGGATTGCCACAACCCAGGTGTAGGTCCTTGCACTTGGCTTTACTGAACTTCAGGAGGTTTCCATTGGCCCCCCTCTCAAGCCTATCCAGGTCCCTCAATCCCACTGTCAAATTGGGCATCTGGGATTGAAATTCTTCCTTCGAGTTTAAATTCAGTTGCATCTGTGATCTGCTAAAGAATGTACACAGTTACCTTGGTTCAGCAATGCCCAGTGCCATACTTACCCCTGTAATCCTGGCTTTTTGGAGTCTGTTCCTACCAGTCTAGGATAAACTTCATACAGATATGTCTGGAAAGTGAGGGAAGAGATTCAAATGACACATTTGGGAAAAAAGGGTAAGAGGAAGCCTTGAGAACTTCACCAGCCTTTGCTAAACAATGACTGGTCTTTCAAGCTAGAGGTTTATCATAAAAATTATGAATTCACACTTTTTTTCTGTCTCTAATGGGAAGGACCAAATGTTTTAGTGGTCAGACATGGCAGTGTGCTTTAGTTAATTGTTTTAACTAATGAGTGTGAAAACTTTGGCTTCATCTTCCACTCTGCAGAGAAAATGCCATACAATTGTTTCCTTTTTCATTTGAATTTGTTTGCTTTTCTGATGAAGAACTTTGTAAGGTGTATTTGGAGGCCATCAAGTATTTAGGGGTTAATTGCACATATTTCAGAAAATTGACTGAAATTATTCGCATGGTTCATGGTAAATGTGAGACCTTAAAAGGTTCTGTATATTCACACCTTTCATAGAATTGTCATTTAGTAACTCTAGAAATGAGGGTTTGTACTCTATAACCTCTCTGTCTTTGAGTTCTATGCTCCTTTTTTATAGTACAGTACATGGCACAGTGGTTGAGATGTCGAAGTAGAAAAATGAGGAAATTAGAGTTTATTAGTAAATAGTAAGAATTTGTCTTCTCTCCTAGACAGCCCAGATTACAGTAAAATAAGATGCAGGTGACCCTTTGTTTACTGTTTCCCGTATTGGTATATTTTGTATTGAAAGAAAAGTATATGGTGGGTTGGTGGCTTCGTTTTGTTGTTTTTCATAAAGAACAACATTGCAGAAAACAGTAAAAATACCTGATCAAACAACAAGGGTGGACATTGGAGTCTTTTGGGTCTTGCTCAATGTTAAGTAGTGCTAGTTTTAAAATACCAAAGTGTCCCATGCTGTTTCCTTTGTGCCCTTTTGTAGTTTTTTCTATCTGTTATTTATCTGATAATTCCAGCAGAATTGGTACAGGTGTCCTAGCTTCATATCTGCTGCCTCAGCCTGTGACCATTCTGTCACCGTGTCATTGCCAATGCCAAAAGCTTTTTCTGAGGCCCGAGTACATGCACTAAAGCTTTGCTTACAGTGAAGTGATTCTTGTCTTAAATCTGTATCTGATTCAGGTGAAAATCACTTTCTGGTTCTGAACAGGACATGAGGGTGACCCTGCAGCCCAGGTCACTGATGAGCAACGCTGGTTGATTCAGACACTCCTTGCTTTACACAGAGTGCTCTAGGAGGAAGCCTAATGCCCATTTCATTCATCTTCTCATTACTACAGCCTTCTGTATCTCAGAGAAATATGGGATACCATTGGTTTTATACAGTTGATGCTTTGGTATTTTTTTAATCTCTTTGCTACAACTCATTTTTGTATGTCTCCTATTGTCTACTTCCCGTGACATTTGTGGGAGAGAAGTATTGAATACTTTTTACCCTTCCTGTAGTGTAGAACCTCTTAGGTGTAACTTCAGTGTTCTGCAAACTACAGTTGCCTTTAAACCATGAAGCAAAACCAGTTTGTATTACTTGTTTTGACTGGTTTTGATTTGGAACAGAGACCTAATGGGAACTTCAGTAAGACAACGTTATTCTTTTTTCTCTTTTCTTTTAAAAAGCTCTGGTGGAAGTTTGGAGAGGTGGTGTACATGTATAGCCTCTAATTGTAAAGATTTCTGATTGTAGTTGCAATGAAAACACAGTGTTTGAGTGTGTCTCTACAGAATTCTCAATCTTTGAAATTGCTTTCAATTAGAAAACTGGAGGAAACACCATGAAATGATGTTTTGGAGTTATGTCAGTGATCACATGTGTCAGACAAAAGGCAAAAATGGTTGTCTTACATGACTTCAAATTGGTGCAACAAAACACATTTTCTGGCTTCTGCTGAGCTTCAGCTTTTTGCTGCTCTGGGGTTTAACTTTACACAAGCTCTCCCACCATCCTGTGCATGTTGACTGCTGCAGGTCAGGGCGAGGCAGATGACACATTTTCACCTGTGTTTTCATGACAATCCTGTGCTTGAGCAACTCCTTCAGAAATGCAGTGATGTGTAGGATCTCCACTGTCCTGGACACAGTGATGCACTAGCTAGAAGTCCTTTCATGTATAGCTACTGTGTGGAACTTTGGGAGTTATTTTGTCTTTTACTTGACTGGGTTTGGGGTTTTTTTCTAATATGGAGAATAATTATTCCTCATAAAATCTCTGGAACCAACCAGTATTGTGGGCTATTTTAATTTGGAGACACTTTCATAATAAACATAAGTATTAGAAATGTAGTGTTGGTTTTCTTTTTTTTCCTATGAGATGCAGAGAGTGTTTTCCTTTGTTCTAGCTCAAAGATTGTTACTCACACTGTAGACTCCAGCACTCTTTGGACAGATCCAAGTATGTCTTTGCTGTGTTCATCACTGCAGTATTTTATGTTATTTCTTGTATGAAACTATTTGTAACAGGAAGTGTTGGAAGGACACGTCCTCTCTATACAAATTAAAATATTTTTATTATCAAAAAATGGACATTTTTCTAGGATTTCAAGATTAAAATTTTGCATGGTAATAACTCCTGATTGTCCAGCTGGGCCAACTTTGGAAAAGCTGTCTTTTTTCAGTCTAGGGGAGCAGAGTTTCTTAGAAATAGACATTCAGATGTTTACACAGTGGTTCTCCTAAGGAAAAGCTGCAGCTCACCAAAGGAAAGCCTACAAAACACCATTATCAGGCAGGCTCTGGTGCAGCATTACAAGATGGTGAGGAAGTACTTAGAAATGGGATGCTTGAAAACATTCTGATAACTTCAGCAGGAAATTGAGGCAACAGTTTTCATAACACAAGTATCAGTCATTTAGGGATCTTCACACCTCAGTTGAAGTATTGCCACTGGAAGAGAAATAAACCTGGGGATTTGCATTGTGTTTAAAGAACTGTAGCTCTTCAGAATTGTAGTTGTTAATATGTCTCTGTGATAATAGAGACTCTTATGTGACATTTAATACAGCATTTCAGTTCGTGTTCACTGAAGACATTTATGAAGAGATTTACCCATGTGGAATATTGTTCAGTTGTATGTCTAATGTCTCTTGCTCCCTATCCCTCAACTTATATAGCACAAAGGAGAGCCAACGTGTACAGAACCCAGCTGAGGATAATGTGATAAAGAACAAGACTTTTTAATGTTCTGCCTGTAAGTCTGTGAAGGTCCCTTTGGACAGGAGACACGGTGGCTCTCGATGCCAGCAGGAGGTCTGCTGCTTCAGCAGAGTTAGAAGTCAATGACACCATTTCCTGTAGGTTTAGAAGGCGAGTGGAAGGAATCCAAATGTGTAGCTGTGCCAGATGAGCAAATTTCTGCACGACTCGGTAGCTCATGCTGTGATGGACAGAAGTTGGGAGCTTGTGTGGAGGGATGTTGGTCCCAGCTCTGCTGGTGTGCCTGGAGGGTTCTTGTTTCCCTAAGTTATGCTGGAGTTTTTGGTCTTTCTGGTGATCCATTCTGCTGCAGCTAGTCCTGCCCCGGGCAGATTTTACTTTTACACTGTCTCCTCTTGTTAGCCAGTTACTTCCTTAAGTGGCTTAAGTGGGTTTCACAGAACAGGATGGCAATTTGTATTTTATACCTGCCTTCTCCAGCTCCGAGCCTGCCAAGCCAGAGATGATTCTTGTAGAGGGATTTCTTAAATGCAGAGTTGTGTGCAACACTGACATGTTCCTGAGGTTCTGACTTTCAAAGGTAATTGTTTACATGTTTTATTTTGTTTACATGGAAAGTGCAATATAAAATTAAGTATTAGAAGTTTAGCATTGTAGATTTTGTCTGTAAGAGCATGACCTACTTGTAATGTTAGTGCTATAGGTCACTGATTAGATGAAAAGGTAACATACTTTTTTAAGGTACTGGCTGGCAGCATATATTTACATTCCCAAATTAATGCTTTTTCATAGACATCTGAAGAACGCCATTGTGGCTGGGTTTTTTTACTTTTTGAACACTTCAAAGTGCAAGGTCGTCTCCCTAGAAAATACTGCACAGGTTATTTCTCACTCTTTCCAGAACAACCAAGCAAAGTCCCTGTACAACTGCCATATTTCTTGCCTATTTACACAACTTCTTGCAATCTCCCCTCACAAAAAAAGTTCTGAAATCCAAAGACGAAATGTGATCCTTCTTTAATTAAACTTGCATCAGCTTTCTCACTAATCTAACTAGCAATTTCATGTCCTGTTTCTGAGATTATGAAGATAACCTTAAACTCCCAGTAATGGTAATTTTAATTACTGTTGTTCTCCTAAGGTATCTTTGAAAGAGCTGCTTCCTACCAGAAAGGCTTGCTATTTCACAGTTATTTTTGTTTAGTCTCTCATTTAAGCTTAATTTAAACTTAATTAATCCAAAGCATTTTGGTGTTCCTGGATCTCATTTTTATATGTAGTTTCTCACTGAACTATCTGCCAAGTGAGATCACTGCCCACAGCTGTTACTTTATGGGACAGTCTCATATTTCAGTTCCAAAAAAGGATTTGCATGTAAATAATCTAGCTCACTTAAAGGTGCAACATTTGGTCCTTCAGCAATGTTGAGGAAGTGATGCCCCAAGCTGTGGTACCCCCTGGACGAGGTGGATGTAAACAACAGCCAGGACTGCTGTCCAGACTAGAAGCAGCTGCCTTTTCACATAATTTTCTTAATAACTTTTATTTAATTACCAATTTCCTACTAACTGAATCTTATTTTTTCAAAGACTTTTTGTCAGAGAGTGTGTGAACCACTGATATTACGTACAGTTAAGCTGTGATGGTCTGAGCTACTCTTGCAACTTGTCCAAGCATCCAGCACCAACAGAGCTGTTCTGCATGGGAGAATTCTCACAGAAGAACTCCATATGATTTGACAGGTAACTATTAGACTGCTAACTGTATTATTTGGGAGAAGAAAAATGGGCGGCTAACACCAAAGGGAAACAGCAGGAGCAGCTGGGAACAGTAAACCATCTTTCTCATGTAAATTGCATTCACATCGACTGTGAATTTCATATTACTATTCACTGGGATGCCATTAGCACAACATTTAGTAAAGGTGATCCCGAGTGCACTGGAGTCCCAAGCAGACTGTCAGAATTGTGGGCTAACCTTAGAGAAGGCTGGAGCCTAAAATGACAGGTAATTGCTGCAGAGTTGCAGTTGATAGCATTGAGAACTGCGTGTCAGAAGAGGATTTCTCTCTTTCCTTTAGAAACAGGAGTTTATCAGATGGCTTATCTACCTTTGCAGTAAGTGTAGGAAAGAAAATACAGGCCAGTAAGTCATGCTGATACAACTAATACTAAAAAAATACAATCACCAATTTGCTGCATTGTCTGTCCATTATGAGGTTGTCATACATGGAGTTAGACAAGCAAATTTCTCTCATTAGCTTTGCATGGGAAGCTAAGTATTAGCTGTTTGCCTGCTTTTAACCCATGAGGTAAGCATTTACATTAATGTATTGTGCTGTAACTTAGCTAGTAAACCACCCACGAGGTCACCTATCACTTTGACCTACTCCTCACTTAGCCAAAAGGTTAATGTATGCAGTCTTCTCTTAAAAGCCTGGATTCCTTTATGATAATTGCAATTGCCATCAGTATGAAGTGTAGCATGCTTCTAAATCAAAATAATGATACATAGCTGGTGTTCAACAGACCTGTTTCTCTGCCCAGCCAGTTATTCCAGCTGAAGCTGTGGTGTAGAAGATAATGGATAATGAAGAACTGAGCCCATGATCCAGTAGCAAGCAAAATAATCCATTGAGGCAAGTCAAAGAGCACATTTCCATGTAGAGAGTTATCCATCAGTCACAAAACAGGTGAGTCAGTAGCAATTAGCATTGTTCAACATGCTGTGACTGAAGAGGAAGAAAATCAAACTGATGCTAATTGTATCTTCTTTCAATTAATCATTCCACTGTATAATTATATATATATATATATGGTCATATGAAAAAGCACCACACACTTGCATGACTAAACACTATTTTTAGCTTCTGTCAGTCTCCCTAACAACTTTCAAACGTGTCGCTCAATTAGTCCAAACCTGAAAAGGAGATTGTGCTGCAGTTATCCCTGTTCCTATAATGCACCTAAAGCCAGCAGCCAGGTAGAGAGGAGCACCCCAAATCAGTGCACTGGGAGAAGGGCAGGCAGGGTGCAACTGGTGTCCAGCACCTTTAGAGCAGCCAAGCAGGGCCAAACTGGCACAACTCGGGAGTGGTTCTATGGCTCTGATCCTTAGACTGTGAGGAAGAGTTGAGATATTGCAATGAAGAGAATGGCACTGTTTAAGGATAAAACCAGAGATCTGTAGGAAATGGGGCTTCATTGCCTCTGCTTCTGCTGCAACAGCTTGGTTATAATCAGGACTCTAAAGGGTCTACTCTGTGTGTAGAGCTGCCAAAGTGATTAGGGATCATATGGATAAAAAGAATGGAGTGTCACTGTCTGGCAGTCAGAGCCATTCCTCCCAACCCTTCAGGCACACAATCCTATTTTAGCAGTAATGCCTCCTATAACTGAAGTGCAACTATTGCTTTCCAAAAGGTAACTCTATTACCACAATTGTTTAGTATAGCTTATTCACACCGTTCAAATATGTACTCTTACTCTGCTTGTGGGACTGATTTATGTGTATATGGTTTTGTCAAGTTCAGCAGAGCTTACAAAACGTTATAAATCACAAATGAGTTCACAGCTATGTTACAGTATTACAATGACAGAACTCATTTGGACAGTTTCAAGGTACTGAATAAATTCAGTTTATTGAAGCATTAGAGAAGACAGTATGACACAAGCACAGCATAACTTCCATGTCTACTTTGATTTTCACAAGTGTGGCCCATACTTGTTTGCTTTTCAAAATACATCTAACAACATCCAAGAGTAACCACCTCCAACTCTTGTTTGAATAGGTGTGTAAAAAAACTATTCTGTTAGCCAGAAGGACTCTCACAGTAATGATTTCTTTTCACATTTGACCTCCTGCCAGCATACAAACAATAGTGATTAAATGCATTTAACACACATGCTATTAACATTTAGTATTATTTTGTCTTCCTAGCAGTCTTTAAATTCATAGCGTATTTCCAAAATCTCATCAATTCAATGCTTTTCCCCCAGATTTTTAAAACATGTCATGAGACAAAATTGAGGAGGTGCTGAGCACCAGAACATCAGCAGTTTGCTCTCTGGCCAGCATTAGTTCATGGCCCACACATTTCAGACTTGACCCTTGGTAGCTGAGTATGGGTCAGCACTTTGAAAGGGAAAGCAATGTTCAGCACTGGGCAAACTGATTTATGAAAAAAGCCTTTACTGACCTTCATCAGAATCTGTGTCTGCCCTAAGATCCTGCTAACAAATGGAGCACCAGCACTGGCTGATGTGTGTGTTATAGTCCCTAGGCTGCATGGAGCTTTTGAGCTCAAGAGCTTTCCCATCTGCTCTTTGGGACATTTCAGTCTGTATTTTTGTACTGTCCAGGACACTGGGGTCCCAATGTATCTGTTGGGTCAGTCTATTGTGTTACCCTAGTTGTCTTTACTATTATTTGATATCGCTGTATTGTGCAGCTTCATCATAGAAAATTCCAAATTACCACAGATCCAGGTGTGTGACATTTTATAAGCACTAAGTGCATTTGTGAAAGGCACCAAGGTTTTAAAATGTCCAGCCAGATCTTCCACTAGCACGAGGCTGTTTCATGGGAGTCACAGGCCAGTTTTACTCTTATTTTAGAGTAAGCAAAAAAGCTTATCTGTTGTATTCACCTTCCTAGCTTTAACCCACTTTTGGAATGTCTGGCTCTGTTTTAGTGGAAGTAAGAGCTCTGTCTGATTTGTTTTGGCAAATATAAGCAGGTACATTATTCTAGCTCCAAAAAGAGTTGTAAAGGTTTAAATTATGCACAATAAATATTTCAAACTTCTTGCTCTAGGCATGTGCACAGGACATTTACAACCAGGCACATCATATTCTCTATAATAATAGAAGTAATTTCTGAAATAATTTCTAAGAATGTATATTCCAATAAAGTAGTTGTCACATATTTTATGTTCTGTGCATGGCAATCTTGACAAATTCATTTTGTCACAAACTACTCATGCCTGGGATGAACTAGGGAAGAAAATGCTGGATATGAGGGCAGTGCCATTAGTGAGAAGCCAGAAGGGCCAGGCTTTCTCACGTGAAGGGAAGGGCTTCTGTACAGGGAAGGGAGAGATGCCAACAGCAGCTGTAAAGCCTCAGAGAGATGATACAAGTGGCAAGTGCAGAGCTGGCTCAATTTATATTTCTTTAACTCCTGGCTGGTCTAGTGATCTACATAAAAATGTCTGCAGCATTCTTTCAGTGGTTCAAGCAGTTAGCTGAAAGAAATGCCTGCAACTGCAATATTCCTGAATATGACTGAAAAGGAGGCAAATCCACTAATGGACAATGAGACCCTTGAAGCCAGGTTCCCATCCCTTACCTTTGTCCCATTGTCACTTACAGAATTCTCAGAGAGGACACGGGGTTTATGGACAAAGCAGAAACTGAGGATTCGTTTGATTTGAGATGTCATTATACAAGTGCTTAGTAATTCTCTGCTGCCATTCTGTTCCAAAATTGCAGTGTAATCATTTGGCACCCTTACCCTTCTTACTGCTCTTTGTGTATAACTGACTGTAACACAAGAAAAAAAATCAATAGGGCACACCAAGGAAAATGATGCATTATTTAGAAAACAGCAAATTATGCCCTCTAGGGAAGAAGAGATGATCTCGTTTATTTTTTTTTTTGGTTGAGCTGCACTCATAGAAGATGAGGGTGTAGTCTGTGGTGCATCCATCAAGATGAAGGGTTAAGTTTAAACAAACCAAGTGATTTAAAATACAGTTCACATCTGACTGGGAAATATTTTCAACTGTACTAAGAATGTCTTAGCAGATCAGATAAGATCTGATCACCAGATTTAAGCATGCCTAAATGACCGGGTCTTTACATATTAGTTTTTGNACTGACTGTAACACAAGAAAAAAATCAAACAGCAAATTATGCCCTATAGGGAAGAAGTGATTATCTCGTTTATTTTTTCATTCATTAGAATTTCTAGGACTGAACCTAGTTAAGATTTTATTTGAACTATGTTGTATTATCAAATGAAGCATTTTCCTTCTTGTTGCAACTGTCCATTTAAATATTCTGTAAAAACAAAAACACAAGATAGAAAGAGTATTTTAAATCAAAGCTGAGCACTGTGGGAGTAATAGTCTTCTTGATAAGATGCAAAACACACACATGAATTACCTGTCACCACTATATTTCATACTTTAATACATTATACCTCAGGCTTTGCTATGTCAAAAAATTTCCAATGACAAAGTTTAACAGGCCAGAAGAAAAACAACCATTGAGATGCACGAATAGAAGTGCTAACACTGCAGATTACAAGTTAGGGTAAAAATTAAGACCACGATGTGTGACACAGGTAACTGAAGTTAAGTGCTAAGTTTCAGCACACTTTTTTTTAATAGGTTTAAAGCCTATTCCAACCACACAGAAACCTGAGAGATCAATGCTTTTTGAAAAGAGACACAAACTACAGAAGGTACTTTATTTTGATTATCTCCCTAGGGTAGCTAAATACAAATCATTACATCATTAATGGATGTAATGGATCAAAACTACACATCCAGAGATATTAAGGCAGTAGTTGGTGATACTGTTCTTAGAAGAATGATCCAAAATGTGTCTGGATAACAGTGGACTAAAATACTGCTTTCATTTTCTTTATTTAGAAATTAAGAGTCAGACATGGATAAATACATACTTTCACTAAAGGAAAGGAAATAAGAGGGCTCTACAGCCAGAAAGAGAGGTACAAAGTAGTTTCATGCAGACTGTTTGTATGATAAGGCAGTGAAAGCTTTTCTGATGTTGGCAACAAATGCAGAAAAATTGTTCGTTTCTCTCAGTTTGAGCTGTAACTCTGCAATACAGTCCAGAGGAGGAGTACAGGAAGTCACTAAAACGACACAAATTTGCAAAAGATTAGAATACTATTTAAAAAAATAGTACACAATACAAACAATATTAGTGTTTTTCCATGCTTATGAAATACTAATGTAGTTTGTTATCTTTTTATGTTTTAGCTTCCACCTGCATTATTTTGAGTAGCCTCATTTTCTTGCAGCAAAGAGAAAGCCTTAAAGAACATAACAGTTTTTTTTATTTCCTGACCTCCCACTCAGTGCTGTGCTCCTACCTGAGCTGTTACAGAAATTCCCAGGAATCCACAGCCTGCTCAAAAACCCAAACACATTCCTAAACTGTTTTGCTGCTCTGCAGGCAAGCAGGTTGTAAACTGATGTAGCCCAACAAGTGACAGACTTTTAACTTCAACAGTTTAAATGTGAATTAGCGAAACCAGAACTCTGTTCAGTTCATACCTACAGGCATGGCAGAGCCCCAGCAGCATCTGTCTAGAAGCTATCCAGCTCTCAAATTCCATAACTGAAGTAAGATCCATATAGCAAAACCAGCTTTAAGACCCAAAAGGCTGTGCCCTCACAGAAGGGAAATGCTGGATTTCAAGTTTTATTCTTTTGCCTATGTCACCCTTTTCCTGCCCTCTAGGCTTCTGGAACAAGTTGAAATATGCCTGCCAGCATACACACCACTGTTGCAGAAACAAACTACAAAATGAAGCATCCTTATCTCTGTACATGCTCCTTCTCCTGCTTTGGCTGATACAAAGTACACAGCATCTCCACAAATGGAGGGCAGTGAAGATAAGCAGTTGTACTGTCATGTAAGTTAACAAGCCAAACAAAATTAAAGAAACAATATTACCATTGCAAGATTTTCCATTCAGAAATTGGAAGATAAAAGATTACAAATAAACTGTACTTTACTCCTCTCCTCCTTTTGTCAAACAGAGGCGTCAGACTCAGTGCTCTTATTTAAGTATTCAAAATTCACATACCTTCATAGTCCCCTTTTTCATTTATGGAAAGGGTAAACATGTATGGCTTGTCAGGATCTTTGTGGTCAATGTGTCTGAATATAAACTGTAATTGCTCGTCTAAAATAAACACAAACAATTAATTAACACCAATAACCTCTGCCAGAGTCACAACAATGCCTAAAAATCACAATACAAAGTCAGTTTAAATTAATATTCTTAGAACACTGACAAATTAAGTAACCCTGGTCTCTTTGCAAGACAAATGCATTTTAACATATTTTGCCATTTGAGGGACAGTTGTAGTAGCTGGGCTGAGCCAATTGATCAGGTGTGCAAGCTCGTGTGTTCCTCACTGCACAATCCAACATGAACCACGTTGTACCAGTGCACACAAAAACTCTGGAAACATAAACCTGCAGAACCTTTGAAACAGAAACCTACAGAAACCTACCCTGAATTCTACGCATCTCCAGTCCCAGACGCTCTTTAAACAATGTTTTAATCTTGCTCACTCGTTCCACTTTCGCCTTGGCAGCTTCAGTTTTAGAAGATTTTACTGGAATTTTAAAATGGGTCGTAAGTATCAAAGGCAAAACAAGCACATCTTAAAAAGCAAATGTTGAAAACAACCCCACCTTCAATTAAGAAAATGGAATTATCCTTTTCCTACTTACTTTCCATTTTCTTCATCAACTCTTCTTTAAGCTCTTGGATGCTGTCAGTCAACTTCTTCTGCTCCTCTTCTTCTTCATTTAGCTTCGATTTTATTTCTGTCAACTGCTCTTCTTTTTCTGCTATGTATTTGCTCTGCTGGAGAATCTCTGAAAGGAGCCAAGAAAATATGAACATAAACCGTTGATTAAGTATGTCCCTGCTATTTAAAACTTAAGTAGTTTGAAATTATTTATGTGCATAAAACCCAGTGGAATGCATGCTACCTTAGCTGCAGAGAGAAGTCAGCTTAACTACACCAAGAGCATCATATCAAAGCTTAAAGTGTGAGTTACTCTTAAGAGAAGCTACAAAGTATGGAGCTGCTCTGACACTAATCAGATCAACTTTGTTTCTGGTGCCAGCACCATGTACATCTTCAAAGCCTAAAGACAGTGGCTCCTCCCCACAAATAATGACAGAAGGCCAAGAATGGAAACACTGACTGATATGAGAGCTGCAATAATTTTTACCTGATATTCTGAAGATTACAAAATTCAAAGTTAACCCCAGACTGATGAGCTGACAGTATTCTCTTACTAATACGGAAAAAGAATAAATAACCTCACAATATTTAGCCTTATTAAGCAATTTAATTTACTTTTCCTACTGCCGTCAGAAAATTCTGATACTTCATTGTTTTAAATACTTAAGCTCTATGCAGAGAACTTTTGCCAGACTTTTATATTTTTGCATCATCAGTGAAGTTTTACAACAAACTGCTTTTGTCTTGAAATTTACATTGTAAGTTTCCATCGTAACCAACCAAATATGTTTGGTTTTAATTCTATCTTCATTCTGATGTTATTAATTACCTTTTTAAACATGAAGTTAAACATACTATTTTTAGAAAGGTTAGACACAATTTAGAAAGGTTGGACACAATAAAGAAAACACCATACTGTACCATTGTTATACTCCTGAATTTTGTCAATCACCAGGTCCTCTTCTTTCAGCTTCTTCGACCATTTCTCTGTAAAGGAAAGTTACTTCAGTTATCTGAAAAAGTTTGATGATAACCTGCAACAAGTAGAGTTAATAGGAGCATACAGCCTTTTTACCTGAAAGAGCTTCTATAGTCTCCTTGCACAAATCTCTCAGTGCTGAAGTCTCATTGATGTGTTCGGTGCTATAACTGACTTTAAACTGGATCCAAAACTCTTTCATATCTCTTTCAAAGAGCGTTATTTCATCTTCCGTCTGTGCATTACTCATGGTGCTGCAGCAAGCCTGCAAGGAAACAGATGCGGCGTCAGGACCCAGGAGGCAACGGCAGCAGGTGCAACTCACAGGACAAAGGCTCAGGGCCGGGTTTACCGCCCCGCGCCGTTCAAACCTCTTCGCGCAAGTTGGTTTTGTTGTTACCATTGGCTCGGTGGGAGCCGCGCTTCCCCCGCAACCCTCCCAGCGCTCGGCTACCGCGCCAGGGGAGGTCCCGCGCGACACCGACGGCCGCTCCCCAGGGCACCGCCCGCCCC